>PVLA01006594.1:0-120641 GCA_004027455.1 Hydrochoerus hydrochaeris | reverse complement strand
TTCTTCTTCTTCTTCTGTCCTTTTTCTCTTTCAAATAGAATGGATTTGGAAAAAAAGAGTGGCCATGTGAGATGAAGCCAGCAAAGTTGTAGGGGTCAGCTGCCTAAGCTGTTAGGCATTTCCGTCTTACCACCTCTTGCTGGACATGGACCTACACCATTTAAAGTTTGCTCTGCTGGATTTCAGTCTAATTTTGGTCCAATTTCTCTTTGCTTTTTTCATATTCTGCCCTTTTGGAATGAGCATGTTCAGCCTGTTGCCATTGTATCTTGGATGTGTATAACTTTCTTTCTGGTTTTAAAGAAACTCAGTTTGTGAGTTTTCCCAGAGACTTTGGACTTGAACTTTTGAGCAATTCTAGGACCTTTAAGACCAGGGCAATTCACAGAGATGGACTGCATGCATTTTCTTGGTTTTTTTTATTTTAAAGAAAGAAAAAAGATAAACATAACAATGAAACCAAGTTTCAAAACAGGCTAGTTGACCATTAAAATACTTGATATATTGTATATTGCCTATGTAGTTCTTGTTCAGAGTAAAGATATAGGCATGATATCTTATCTGAGCAATATTAGTACAAAACTTTCTTTGCAAGGAACTAAGAAAAGCTGGCTGTATAACTATCTTAACTATCATGTGTATGCAAACATTTTTCCCTTTTCCCCATCACAGTTTGTCTTCTCTTTGAACAGTTTTTTCCCAATTCACAATATCTATTGCACATCATCATCCTACTTACTTGTTCAGTTTTTCACACTAGAGACAATACAATGTTTACACATATAGGTCTCATTAATTTCACTTATGAGTATGGTCTCAACTCACATTAATTTACCTATAAAATCTCAATTTTAGCTTTCTTTATGGCTTCTTTATTGATTTCTTGGTTAATGGGCACCTGGGTTCTTTCCAAGATTTAGTTATTAAAAATTGTGCTATAAACATTGGGGCACATATATTGCTGTGCTATGATGTTTTTCATTCTTCTGAGAATATATCCAGAAGAGGAATAACTGGATTGACTAGGACCTCTAATTCTAGTTTTTTAAGGAATCTCCACACTGATTTCCACTGTGGTTGCACCAGTCTATACTCTCACCAACAGTGGAGATCTCCTTTTCCCCCACGACCCCTCCAGTATTTGTTATCGGTTAATTTTTTGATGATAGACATTTTTTTCTAGGGTGAGATAAATATGAGAGCTGTTTTAATTTGTATCTCTTGAATGACCAATGATGTTGAACATTTTTTAATGTATTTATTTGCTGTTTATGTTTTTTCATCTGAGAAATGCATATTCATCTCACTTATCTCATTTATAGATTGGGTCTTTGAAATTGGGGGGCCTGATTTTTTTTTCAGTTATTTACATATTCTAAATATAAGTCCTTTGTGGTACAACTGACTATAATTTTTTGCAACTCTGTGGGTTGTCCTTTCACTCTGTTGGTGATTTCTTTTGTTGTGCAAAAGCTTTTTCATAAGGTGAGATCCCATTTGTTGATTCTTTGTACTATTTCCCTAACAGTCTGGATTTTGTTCATTAAGTCAATGCCTACACCTATGTCTTTGAGATTTCTTCCTATTTCCTCTTCCAGTAGATTTAGTGTTTCTGTTTTAATATTTAGATCTTTCATCCATTTTAACTTTAATTTAGTGTAATGTGATAGACATAGGTCTAGTTTTACTCTTTGACATGCAGAGAGCCAGTTTTTCCAGCACTATTTATTAAATGACTTTCTTTTTTTCATTTTAAAGAGAAAAAAAAACATACAAGAAAAGCAAGAAATAAAAGAGACAAACAATGATAACAAAAAACCAAAACAATAACATAGCTTTATAATCAAGGTGGTTGGAACTTAACAAAGGTTGTTACTTTGCATAGTTATCTTCTCAGATTACCAGATATAGACATTGATCTAATTCTATGAATGTTAACTGTTTTGTTGAAAGAATTAATAGAATTGGTAGTACAATCACCTTAGTTATCTTAAGTGTATATGTACAAATTTATCTTTTTTCTTTTCCCCTCCTTTTCTCTGAGTTATTTTTCTCCTTTGAGCAGTTTCTTACCCTTTCACAATATTTACTGAAGATTTTGAATCTTGTACTTTTTCAGTTTCTTACACCAGGGAGACAATATGGTATTTATACATGTGAATTTGATTTATTTCACTTATGAATATGACCTTAAGTCGCATTCATTTAATATATAAAAGCTTCACTGTAATCCTTCTTTATAGCTAAGAAGTACTCCATTGTACTTCTTTTTTTATCTATTCTTCAGTTGATGGGCATTTGAGTTGTTTCCAAGATTTGGCTGTTACAAATTGTGCTGCTATAAACATGAGTGCACATGTCAACGTGGTATGATGTTTTCAATTCTTCTGGAAATATACCCAGAAGTGGAATAGCTAGCTGGGTCAAATGAGACCCCCCAATCACAGATTTTTGAGGAACCTCCAGACTGCTTTCCACAGCAGTTGCACCAGTCTACACTCCCACCAACGGTGCAGAAGAGTTCTTTTCCCCACAGCCTCTCACGCATTTGGTACTGTTGTTTTCTTGATCCTAGCCATTATTTCTGGAATGAGATGGAATCTCAGTGTTGTTTTAATTTGCATTTCTCTAATGACCAAGGATGCTGAACATTTTTTCATATATTTATTTGCCATTTTTATCACAGTAGCTTTGTAGTATAACTTTGTATTTCTTCAGCAGAGAAGTGTATATTCATCTTAGATGCCCATTTTTGGATTGGGTCTTTGAATTTTGAGGGCCTGATTTTTTTTTTAATTCTTTATGTGTTCTAGATAGAAATCCTTTGAGGGACAGTTGACTAAGATTTTTTCCCAATTCATAGGTTTTCTTTTCACTCTGTTGGAGATTACTTTTGACATGCAAAAACTTTTTAATAAGATGAGATCACAGTTGTTGATTCTAGGAATTATTTCCCATGCAGTTTGATTTTTGTTCATGAATTCTCTGCCTACCCTTATTTCTTCAAGGTTTCTACCTACTTAATCTTGCAGCAGATTTAGTGGTTCTGTTTTAGTATTTAGATCTTTGATCCATTTTGACTTTAGTGTAGTGCATGGTGATAGGCTTGAGTCTAGTTTTAGTTTTCTGCATGTGGAAAGCCATTTTATCTAGCACCACTTATTAAAAAGGCTGTCTTCCAGTGAATATGTTTGGCCCCTTTGTCAAAGATAAGGTGGCTGAGTATGATTGTAGTTGTGGTCCTGTCTTCTAATCTATACCATTGATCTTTAGATTTGTTTTTATTCCAGTACCATGCTGATATTAATTATAGTAGCTTTGTAGTATAACTTCAAGTCAGGGATTGTGATGCCTCCTGCCTTGCTTTTGCTGCCCAGAATTGCCTTTGCTATTCTAGGTGTCTTCTGGTTACAGATGAATTTTGGCAATGATTTCTGTAGATCTGTGAGGTATGCTAATGGTATTTTGATCGGAATTGTATTAAATCTGTATAACAATTTTGGGAGAATGGCCATTTTCACAATGTTTGTTCTTTCTATCCATGAACAAGGACTGTCTTTTCATTTTCTAAGATCCTGTATGATTTGTAATTTTCAGAGTACAGTCATTTTCACTAAATAGATCTTTTACTTCTTTTGTTTGATTACTTCCTAAGTATTTCTCTTTTTTTTTTCAGATGCTACCATGAAGGTTGTGAGTTGTCTTATTTCCCTCTCAGTGAGTTTGTTGTTTGTTTAGAGGAATGCTATTGATTTTTGAGTGTCAACTTTGTATCCAGCTACATTACTGAATTTGGTTATTACATTTAGAAGCCTTTCAATGGAGTTTTGGGGGTCTTCTATACAGAGTATCATGTCATCTGCAAATAATGATAATTTAACTTCTTCTTTTGCTATCCTTATTCGTTTTATTTCTCTCTGTTGTCTAATTACTCTGGCTAACATTTCCAGCACTATATTCAATAGAAGTGGTGACAATGAAAAGCCTTGTTTTATTCTTGATTTTAGAATGTAAGATTTCAGTTTGTGGCCATTTAATATGATGCTGCCTGTTGCTTTGTCATAGATAGCTTTTATTAAGTTGAGGTAAAGACCAACATTTCCAATTTTCTGTAGTGTTCTTATCATGAATGAGTGTTGGACTTTATCAAAAGCTTTTTCTGCATCTACTGAGATGACCAAGTGGTTCTTGTCCTTGGCTCTGCTGATATGGTGTGTTATGTTTATTGAGTTGCATATGTTGAGCCATCCCTGCATTCCTGGGATGAATCCCATTTGGTTGTGGTCCATGATATTCTTGATGACTTGCTGCATTCTGTTTGCCAGCATTTTATTGAAGACTTTTGCATCTATGTTCATTTAGGAGACTGGCCTGTAGATCTCTTTTTTGGTTGGGTCTTCTCTGGCTTTGGTATTAGGAAAATACTTGCTTCCAGGAATGTGTTAGGGATAATTGTTTCCCTTTCTATTTCATTGAAGAGTTGGCATTAAGTCTTCCTTGAATTTCTTGTAGAATTCTGCAGTGAATTCTTGAGACCTGAGCTTTTCTTTGTTGATAAGGTTCTAATTACATTTTCAATTTCATTAACTGAAATTGGGTTATTCAGTAGTTTTACATCTTGATTCAGCTTTGGCTATTCATATGCTTCTAGGAATTTGTCCATTTCTTTTGTGTTATCGAACCTCTGAGAGTAGAGGTTTTTGAAATAGGTGTTGATGGTCTTCTCTATTTCCACAGTCTGTAGTGATTTCACCTTTTTCATTCCTTATGCATGATTTTGAGTTTTTTCTTTTTTTTTAATAAGGTTGGTTAGGGGCTTATGAATTTTATTTATTCTTTTAAAGAATCAACTCATTGATTCATTAATTCTTTGTATTGTTTTCTTGGTCTCTATTGCACTGATTTCTGCTCTGACTTTTATAATTTCCTCCCTTCTTTTGGCTTTGGGCTTGACTTGCTTTTCTTTTTTCTAGATGTCTGAGGTGTAGCATCAGGTTGTTTATTTGTGTTCATTCTGTTTTCCTAATGTGGGAATTCACCACAATAAATTTTCCTCTGAGGACTGCTTTCATTGCATCCTACAGATTCTGATAAGATGTATTTGTATTTTTGTTTGCTTGTAGATATTATTTAATTTCTTCTTTAATTTCCTCTGTGACCCACTGATTGCTCAGGAGTGCATTATTCAATTTCCATGTGTTTGTGGGGTTTTTGCAGTTTATCATTAATTTCTAGTTTCATGGCTCTATGATCTGATAACATGCATGGGATAATTTCAGTTCCTTTGCATTTACTTAAGCATGTTCTTTGGGGTAGTATATGGTCTATTTTAGAGAACGTTCCACATGCTGCAGAGAAGCATGTATATTTTGATGTAGTTGGGTGGAACACTGTATACATCCAACAAGTCCATTTGTTCACAGGTGTGATTTAGTTCTCTTATTTCTTTGCTGATTTTCTGGCTAGTTGATATGTTCCTTTGTGTCAATGGCATGTTAAGGTCTCCTGTTATAATTGTGTTGTTGCTTATTTGATTTTTCATTTCTGTAATACTTGCTTTGTATAGCTGGTTGCTCCCGAATTTGGTGCATTATATATTTAAGATTGTTATCTCTTCCTCTTGAAGTTTTCCCCTAACTAGTATGTAGTGGCCTTCTTTATCTCTTTGGATCACTCTTGGTTTGAAGCTCACATTATCTGCAAACAGAATAGCTACCCCTGCTTTTTTTGCGGGGCGGGGGGGGGAATCTTGTTGCATGGAGTATTGTTTTCTATCCTTTGACTTTCAGTCTATGAGTTTCCTTTTGGGTTACATGGGTTTTTTTGTCTACAGCACATGGTTGGATGTTGTTCCTTGATCCATTCTGCCAGTCTGTTTCTTTTAATTGGTGAGTTGAGGCCATTTACATTAATGGTTATAACTGATATATAATGGTTTACTTTTGGCATGTTAGCTTTCTGCTGTTGATTCTTTACCTTTCCACTCTGTTTGTTTGCCTTGCTTAGTGGTTTTTTCCTATGACTATCTAGAATATCTTTCAGTATTCTTGCAGGGTTGGTTTGGTGGTCATAAAATTCTTCAGCTGTTCTTTGTCATAGATATATCTTATTTCTCCATCCATTTTGAAGGACAGTTTTGCAGGGTACATTGGTCTGGGTTGTCGCTTTCTTTTAGGATCTGAAATATTTCACTCCATGCTCTTCTTGACTTCATTGTTTGTGTTGAGAAGTCTTCTGTGATTCTGATGGGCTTTCTTTTATAGGTGATTTATTTATTTTCCCTAACAGCTTTTAATATTCTGTTATGTTTAATTTCTGGGATGTTATATGTCTGGGTGTAGATTTATTTTGGTTATGGCTAATTGGATTTCTTTCTTTCTTTCTTTCTTTCTTTCTTTCTTTCTTTCTTTCTTACTTTCTTTCTTTCTTTCTTTTTTTGTACCAGGGATTGAACTTGCAACCTAGCACTTGCCAGGGAGACACTTGTGATGCTGAGGTAAAGTTTCACCCCTAATTGGAATTCTATGTGCTTCACTTATCTGTATGTCAGGGGTTTTTTTCCATGTTTGGGAAATTTTCTGCTGTTGTTTCTGTAATTAGTATTTTTATATCACTTGTGTTCCCCCTTCTCTTTAATTTACATGTTTACATCTATGAATCTTGCTTTTCTTTGCATCATCTTGCAACTGTTGAATTGTTATTTCCTGATTCCCTGTTATTTTTAAAAGATCTTTTCTTGTCTATTCATTAGCTACAGTCTTGTCTTTGAGGTCTGAAAGTCTATCTTCACATCCATTGACAGTTTTGACAGTTTTTGATGGAATTTTTTATTTCCTGGATATCTCTTTGAATCTGTTTCATGCATTCTAATTCTTTTATTGTTCATTAGAGGTTCCTATCCTTTTGCAGTGCTCTTCTATTTTTTTAACTATGTCTTCTTTAGATGTGTTCAGCATTTCTTTCATTATATTTATCCTTTCTTGTATTACCTGGGAGATTATTTCTGACTTACTTTATAGCTTCATGGAGTTGTTTCTTTACTTCAATTGCTATCATTTCAGAAGTTTCAGGTGTGTGGCTCACACTTTCTTCTGTGTCCATGTCTCCTAGGCTTGTTTGGGATGGGCTGGAGCTTTGAGATTGCATTTTGCTCTTTCATTTTGTCATTTTCCTGTATTCCCCTAAGGCATCCAAAAGCAAAGTCTAGGTTGTTTTCTGGATTAAGCATGGCTGTCTACACTGGAGGGGGCTTCCCAAGCTGAATGGACATCATTAGGCAGGACTTACCAGGTCCTGGTGGCACTCAGGGGCTCCCCAAATGGGTAGAGTACACAGGGTGGAATTTCAGCACACCTCACTTGGTGTGCCAAGGCTCCTCAGCTGATTGGGCTTCCTAGGAGGAGCCCTACCAGGTCCCAAGTGGCCTCCAAGGTTGCACAGCTAGGTGGAGTACACTGTGTGGGTCTGAAACTCATACCATGCAGTGCACAAATACTCCCTGGTTGCTTAGGGTCACTGTGCAGGGCCCTACCAGGTTCTGAGCAGTACACCAAGGCTTCACAGCGAGGTGGATTATGCTGTGCAGGCCTTCAGCTTGTGCCCTGTGGAATACTGAAGCTCCTCAGCTACTTGGGGTCACTGGGTGGGGCCTCATCAGGACTTGAGAGGGTACCAAGGCTGCATGGCTATGTGGAGTATGCTGTGCAGGCCTTCAGCTCACACTGCATGGGGCACCAAAGTTCCCCTGCTGTTTGGGGCCACTGGCTGGGGCCCTACCGGGTTCTGACTAAAAAGACTTTTTCAGTGAATTTGTTTGGTTGGGGATATGTATTCATCTTCTGTTTGGTTCCACTGATCTTCAGGCCCAGTTTTTTGACTTTTAGTCTATAATTTCTTTTTGGATTAAATGTGTTTCTTGATTGCAGCATATTGTTGGATCTTGCTTCTTGATCCATTGTGCCAGTCTGTTTCTTTTTATTCTTTTTAATGTAGAGACCATTTATTTTGATGGTTATAACTGATATGTATTGGGGTTTTTTTGTTTGTTTGTTTCCCTGTTGTTTGTTCCTTGTCTTTGTCACTTTGCTACGTTTAATTTCTTGCCCTGCCTGGTGGTTTTTTTTATTGACATTCCTGTGCTTTTAGTCTTCATTATCTTTCTAATATGTCCTTTAGAGTATTCTGTAGAGTCAGTTTAGCAGTCATGGATTTCTTCTGTTGTTCTTTGTCATGGAGGTATCTTATTTTTCCATCAATTTTGAGATAGTTTTGTGGGGTACATCAATCTAGGTTGAAGACTGTCTTACTTTATGGTTTGAAATACTTCAAGCTCTTCTTGTTTGAGAAGTATGCTGTTATTTTGGTAGGTTTGCCTTTATAGCTCATATATTTTTCTTTAGCTGTTTTTAATATTTTGTTTTTGTGCTGAATTTCTGGAATCTTGATTATTGTTTGTTTTGGTGTAGCTTTATTTTGGTCATGGCTATTTGGATTCCATATGCTTCATTAACTTGTATGTTAAGTTCTTTATCCATGTTTGGGAAACTTTCTGCCATTATTTCTGTGAAGAGGTTTTTAATGGTTTTGCACTGTCTCCAGGTTTCTCACTGGTTTCAATCTTATGTTGTTCTTTGCTTCATCTTGTAGCTGCTGGATTGATTTTTCATGGTCTGTTTTTAGGATATCTTTCTTTTCATGGTTGCTAGTTGCATTCCTATCTTCTAGATCTGACATCCTATCTTCACCTTCATTTAGTCTGTTGTGTATACTTTCAATGGAGTTTCTAATTTCCTGTATTTTTATTTGGATCTGTTTTATGAATTCCATTTCTTGTTTATGTTTGGCATTCATGGTTTCCATCATTTTCTTGATCTTCTTTTGCTTATCCGTGTCTGCTTTGATGTGTTTTGATAGTTACTTATTTTTGCACCTTAGAGATTTTTTTCCTATGGCCTTTTCCATTTGTTTTTTCACTTCTGCTGCTATCATTTCAGAAAGTTTCATTTCTCAGCTTCCAATTTCCTCTATCTCTGTGCTCTGGACTTATCCTGAATGGGCTGGGTGTTTGGGACTGCATCTTGCTCTTTTTTTTTTTGGTTCTGAGAATCTGACTCACAACTTTGTGCTAGCCAAGCAGTGCATTTTGCTTTCTTTCTCTCTCTCTCTCTCTCTTTCTCTCTCTTTTGATGTGATACCTTATGAAATCAGGAATAGTTACCATAATGCCTTTTCTTGTCTTCAAAATAGCGGCAGATACCTTTGGATATACTAAAAATCAAACAGAATAGAGTAGAAATAATAAAAACAAAACAATGAATGCAATAAAGGACTTCAAAATAAGCTAATAGTAAGTCCAAAATGGCTATCATACTGTGTCTTGCTATCTTAAATAGCTGCTCCTGTCATCAGACTTAACATAATCAAACAAAAGAGAATAAACCCAACCAAAAAAACAATGAAAATGATATGGTTTCTCACCTCCTTGTGAGTCCTGGTTCACTTCCTCTGTAGTTCACAAATTGTGTTAACTCATGGAGAGAGGCTTGGGTGTGGCTCTCCCTACTTCGGCAGCAGCCCACACATAGCATCAGTTTCCAGGCAGAGATCACCTCCTTGTGAGGCCTAGTTCTCCACACTTTGCTTTTTCATCTTGTCATTTCCTATTTTTTCTGTGTTTATGCTTTTAGATTTCTGATCTTATATAATCTTTCCACTAATGTTAAGGCTTTCCTAGGTGGTGTTTGTTCCTCAAGATGTCTCCTCTTTCTGGGGCAATAGAAGGAGCACAGAGTGTGGACCCACACTGCTCTTGCTGGCACCACTGCCAGTCAGGGGCAATGGAGAAGACATCAAGCATGGACTTACATCCCACTGACTGGCACCACTGTCCCAGGGCAATGGACGAGGTGCAGAGCAGGGACCTACATTCCACTCACCAGCAATGCCATCCCAGAGCAATGGAGAAAGCAGAGTGCAGACTTACACTCTGCTCTCTGGCACCACTGTACCAGGACAATGGGGGAGGTGCAGAGCACAGACCTGCACTCCAATTGCTGGCACTGCTGTTCCAGATCAATGGAGGAAGTACAGAGTGCAGACTTACACTCCACTCACCAGCACCACCATCCTGGGCATAATGGAGGTATAGATTGCAGACTTATGCAGTCCCAGGAACATGAACACATTTTGGATTCTGAGATGCAATTAGTTTTTGGGAGGGTGGTGGTGCAGAATTTTACGGTTTGGATCTTAAATATCCACCCACAAAGCTTCTGTGTTATAAGCCTAAATCTCTAGTTGATGGTGCTATTGGGAGGTGGTGGAAACTACAAGACAGGACCTAGATGAAGAAAGCAGGTCACTGGGGGCATGACTTTGAAAGATATACTGGGGCCCTGGCCTCTTTCTCTTGTTCTTTTTCTTCCCAGTTGCCATGAATTGAGCAGTTTCCCCTGTCATATGCTTCCATCATGATGTACTGCAGCAGCCCAGAGCAAACAGGGCCAAAGGATCATGGAAAGAAGCCTCTGAAACTGTGAGCCAAAATAAATCTTTTCTTCTTCTAAATTGATTTTCTTGTGTACTTTGTCACAATGGAAAGCTAACAGGGTTTTCTCAAGACTAGATCCAGGACACACATCTGAAAGAGACTGCATTGAGCTATTTTCAATCTTGCTTACCATCATCTGAGTACAATAAAGTGACTGCTACAAACCAGGTTTTGGGAAGTTGGAAGAAGAGTAGAAGCTGGAGGAAAATCTATTACCTACATCACTGGAGTCTGGGTCTAATATTCCAGTTGGAAGGCCTCAGAACCATGAGAGCACTCAAGAAAGTCAGCTTGAGAAAATGAACTGCCAGAGTTAGAGCATGAGCCTTGCTGTGGCCCCCACCCCCACCACGCAGTCACATGCAGATGCAGTACAGCATGCAGGGCAGGGTGGGGGGAGGTGAGATGTATCGGGCAGGGAGAAAGAGACTGTGCTGTACCAAATGGAGCAGCAGCAGCCAGCTGAGGAAGAGCAAAGGCTTTAGTTCAAACTCAAGTTGGGGGCTTTGATTATACTTTAATTATGACTGAGTGTTCAATGAAAAAATGACCACTGGCCAATGTATGATCACTTAAGTGTTCAGAATAGTTTAGGAACTGTGTTCTTATCTTTATTGCAAAGGAAGATACTCCCCCACCCACCCACCCACACATACCATATAGGTTTAAAACAGAGAAGGAAAAAATAAATTTGGCCCTAGTTTTCATAACATCATTACTCAAGAGTTCCAAATTATGTTTAGGTATGAATCTATTTAACAATTTGTCTACTCAATGATTAGAAATTTTCTGATTAAAATTAAAATCTTCTACATAAATTGTGATGCATAACCACCCAGGCATCTATGACATGCGTGAACTTAGAAAGGTATCATTTTCTACAGGACTTTTGAAATGAACTATGTCTCTTTCCCAATCTCTTTTCTCTCAAAAGGTAATCTCTATTTTGAGTTTTGAAAAATCCATCTGCCTTACACCAACTCAAGTTCACAAGTGTCCCTAAGCAACCTGTTTACCTGCGCTTTTTTTGAACTTTGTAAGACTAATATCATAACAATGCAGTATGTAGTTTCTTTCTACTCAACATTGTTTCTAAAATTCATCAAGGTTGATGTACATGGTTGTTCATTTTCTCTTCTGCCTAGAATTCTTCTGTGTTGGATATATATGGCTTTGTCATTCCACAGCAATGAGTTTTCTATTCCTAGTTCTTTTTTGGGCTGTGGAGCTTAAGCCTGCCTGTCAAGATGGCACTGTGTGTGTCTCTTCTGAATGCAAGAGGCTGCTCTGTAGTTTCTGCCTAAAGCTCTCAGCTTCATCACTCAGATTCACATTGTTGTTTACTCATTCTCTCCTGAAAGGACATCTGAATTATCTCCAGTTTTCTGGAGCTATGTTATGAAATGTTGCTAACTTTCCTGAATAGACTAGTGATGCACACTTTTTTTTCAAAGTGTACACTTAGATCTGTTGAATGCAATCTGTTGAAATGCAAACTTCAAGTGACATATGAATTCCATTTGACCACCATTCTTGCCAACACTGAAAGATTGTGAAACCAGTAGTTTTGCTAATCCAATGAGTATACAAAGGCATTTTTTTCTTGCTCATAATGTGTATTTTCTTAATAAGTATGATCAGCTTTCACGTTTAGATGTTAGATCTGTTGTTTTTATTTAGTTCTTCTCATGGATATTTAGAACTCAGAGGAGTCCTTTCACACATTCTGGATAAAAATCCTTTGTTGGTCACACATGTTGCAATTATCTTCTGCCATTTTGTGCCTTATTGGCTCACAGCCTTTATAGTGTCTCTTGATAAAAAAAAAAATTTGTATCAAATTTATATTTTTCTTTAGTTAATACTTTGTTCCTTAAGATGTTTTTCCTCAACTAAGTTCTTAGACTTTCATTTTAAAAAAAAATTAGTGTTTTTGCCTTTTAAGTATCTTTGTTTTCCTATTATTAAAATTATGTATGCATCTATTGTGAAAATCAAATATTTATGGATTTGTTCTGTGGCATAACATTCCCTGTAGGTACTTACCTGTCCCTCTTTCAAGGGCTCATGTGGTCCCTTTTTCACTGTTCAGTTGTCACTTATATGCTGCCCAGTTGCCTCTGAGGTTGAGGGCAAGCATCCACCAGGCGTAACTTCCAGGTTTCTCAAGGTGCTCAGATGGACATTTGGAGTGCACCAATATCTGTTACTTTTGAACTAAGCCACATAGTTAAAACTATAATTGCTTTTCCTTCTCTGTGAAATTTTGTTTTATATGCTACTCTTTGGTATTGATAATTAAATTTTTATTGTTGTGCCATTTTCTATCACTTATTTAACCCCAGACTCTATCAGATATCTAAATGTCTTTTAGTAACTTTCACAAGTCTCAGGGAATTTATCACTTAAACCCTCTATCTTTGCCAGAGCATCTGGTCTCTAATTTGGACTGATTATTCTCTGTGTACCATTCTACAAATCCTTATTGAGCCATGAATACTCTACACATTGTGTTAGTGCCAGTGGAAGGAAAACAGATATGATTCTTGCTTTCCCAGAACTTAACTACTTAACAAGATATCCAAGAAGGAAACAAAGCAACAAAATTCTCAACAAACTACAGAGAAATGACTTTTTGACTCCGTTCTTTTCTGGGCTGTGGAGCTGATATCTGCCTGTCAGGAGACAGCTCTGGTGTATGTCTCCTAAGTGGCAGGGCTGCTTCCCAGTTTTCTCCCAGTCTCTAAACTAGGGTTGGCCAGGAAATGTGTCTAAAGTACCTTTGCTCGGCATCTCATGAAACAAAATGGGGCTGGTGTTTTTTCATCCTAGTCCCACTTGTCTGATAGTTGGGTTCTGGACTTACATCATGCTGTTGGCTCTTATATAAGGAAGGTGAGAAACCCTGTGATGAAACTGGATCAGGAACTCTAGGAAGATGAAAATCTGGCCATGCCCACTTTGGAAATTTGCTGAAATTGTGTACCCCAAGGTCCATGCAGTAGTCCAGAAAGTTAGACTGACCTATGGAAAGAGCTATTTCTCTTAGGTCTATAGTAGACTACCAAAGCAAAGCTACTAACATCGGAGGAAAAAGGTCTGAAGCCAGAGAAAGAAATACATGTGTATAACAGTGTGTGCATTGTCTCATTTACCAACTCATCTTTTCCAGAAGTCATTCTCTAGGTTGTACGTATTGGTTTCATGGGGGATGATAAGCAGTCTGAGTCTTCAACAAGATGAGTGAAAGAAAGGGCTGGTGGCCTTTCCCCCCTGCCATCAAAGCTACTCCATGGGGCAATGTGCCTAGGTGTCCCAAGAGGCTCAGTGTACCTGGTAGGTATTCCAACTGGACACTTCCCACAGAGCCTGTGACATAACACATATCATGCCAGCCATGCTGTGTGTTGGCTTTTGTCTACTCCTACTCCCCAAGTCTCATGTCATAGGTGGGGCTTTTCAGAGGAGGCTGGATCTAGAGTGTATGATCTGGGATAAGTGTGTAATCATACACCCTTCATACCCTAAATTAGACCACTGGTTGGTCTGGCATAGTTCTGGCTGTGGATAATGCAAAGACCCTTTCTTGAGCGTGAGCACTACTCACTCTAAGGGCATGTAGTCTGGATAAAATATAAGGGACAGAAAGAGGGCTACTCTTGTCTCTGCTGTTGCTTCTTTGCTGCTTTGCTGCCTTCTGCTGCCACAAACTGTTTCTGCTCTGCTACCAGTTTTGGAACCAGGCAATTATGAAATGAAATCTGTACAAACTGAGCTGCAATGAATCTTTCCTCCTTTAACTTTGGGTGTTAGGTATTTTGTTTCAGCAACAAGAAAAGTAACTAAGACACTGTGTTTCTAAAGAGACAGACCACATTTCTAAGAGCCCATTTACTTCCACTGATGTGTTCAGAAATGTCAAGGCAGACACTGCCCATCGAAAGTTATTTATTTTCTAAAAATATAAAAACATACAAAAAAGGAGTCACACTTGACTAGAATTAAGAGATATTATCATTATAGCCCTGTGGGCAAGGTCTCTGGAAAAATGATTGCTCCCATACTATCAGTCATTCTGACCAACATTCTGCTCCATACCCTACAAGTTACTATTGCTAAGATACACAGAGACAAAGAGTAAGCTTTATTAAATAAGATGCATAAAAATAAGGACAGTGTTCTTCCACATTCATAAAATAATCTTATGTCAGTCCCAGGGCACTTTTCTCCTCAGGAGTTGATTGGTCACTTTCTGTGGAAGAAAAGAAAGTCAAGAAAGAAGTCATGTACTTTTAGCATCAAAGGCAGGCAGCCACGTCTCACCCTAGTTGTGCTGCTGAAGACACCCAAATCTTGTTCATGTTACTTAGCTACAGAAACTGGCAATTAGACCAAAAAAAAAAAAAAAATATCCTAAGGAGTTTAGGAAAGATGATCTGTAAGGAACACTTACTATTTCCACATAAATACAGATAATCAATTATATCTTGATAGACTAGTCTACAGCCCAAGCACAGTGTAGCGACACACTAGACAAGCTGGACAGTGCCAGGAACTTCCCCCAGAAAAAGAACTTTGGGGGTGCCTCAGAGACAATTATCCAACCCCATCTGATATGATCTAGTCTTTGGGTTTCTCACTTTCAGAGCCCTCTGACCTGTAGTGAGGAGTTGGGAGAGAAACCAGAACAATGAAGGGCGTGGTCCTCCATGCCCAGTGGTTAATCTGGTCTCTCAGAGAAATACTGGTAGCAAGATCTTTACTTTCAAAGCTTTTTGGACTTGTAGCACCACTGATCAATTGGGGCTAAACCTCTGACCTGTAGTGCTGACACCTCTTACGCTACATTTAGACATTATCTAGTTTACTTTAGCAGTTCTAGAGGTACGGTGGTACTTCAGTTCACAAACTTAATCATTTCCACGATCCTCGTTGTGGAATTTGTTCCACTGTATCTGACTTATCCACGAGAAGCATAAAATCCTTTGGGGCTCTGATTATTCTGATGTTTTGAGTATTTCCATCGTGATACCTAAGTTGTCTCCTATGTGTGGAATACGGCTTCATTCTAAATGCATGAGAAACTCACCCTGATTTTAAACTTAACAAGTTCCTTAATATTGAAATTTCAGCACTGAAACAGTGCATTTTGAGTTTCAGTTCACTCTACCTCTTAAACTTGGGTCATTCTGAATGAATGCTCAACAGATCAGACTTTTTCTCCCCAGTTCTCTCTCCCTTGACAAACCTGGCCCATCCTGCTCTAGATACAGTACTAACTCCACTGACCTTTTTATACAGTTGAGCACGCAGCCGGTAGGACTTATATTCTGATCTTCTCTTCTCCTCTTCTCTCTTTTTCTGTACTTCTGGAAGCTGTTCATAAATCCTTAGAAATGGCACCAGTAGAAAGACAGAAAGCAATGAAGTCACAAGGCAGAGGTAAATGACCTCATCTTACCACACCTCCCTAAGCTCTACTGACATTCAGTCTCTCAGACAGGCCCAGTCTATAATGTGTTTGCTGTGAGACACCTGGACACTGGGAACCCAGGTCAGAAGTGCTCATAATCTGGAAGAAATACACAAGTAAAAATATAATAAAACCTTGCTAACAGTGGATACTTCTGGGAAAAAGAGTAGGACAAAGAGAGTAAGAGTAATTTTCTGTTTTTCCCCGGATATGGAAAAATGTATTCTTTCAATATAAGATAATGAATAGGTATTACTACTATATTTTTAAACACAAGAAAATTACTGGGAAAGAAAAGTACTACAATAGCTATATCTACAAAATGCTAGAGTTACAGTAGAAAAAACTTATTTTGATAGAAAGAGGTCAGGGAAGAATTCAGAGAGGAGATTAGGTTTGAGTTGGATCCTGAAGAACAGAAAGAGAACAAAAGGGATTCATGTCAGGAAAAAGTTGAGATTTGGTAAGAATAAAGCCAGAACTGCATGGGTAACATGTGGGAAGCAGGTGGGATGACAATGAGTTGGGCTGTAGAGGGTCTTATAGTCATGTAAAAAATAAGGTTTTGTTTTATCTGGTATTAGATGCCACTGATTTTAAGCTGGAAGGAACACAACTAAATGTGTGTGTGTGTGTGTGTGTGTGTGTGTGTGTGTGTGTGTGTGTGTGTGTGTGAGACAAATGTCTGACTGGAAATAATTAAATTCCAACAAAAGAACAGTTAAGTGGGTTACAGAACATAGCAAATAGTAAGCAAGTTCATGGTGTCTTATGACAAGGACTCCTGTTGCTGAAGTGGCCTGCCACAAAAGGAATGCTGCACAATTTCTCTCTCCTACTTAAATGTTGTGACAGACTTAAAGCAATGATTCTCAAATTATATGGGCTCAGGATTCCTTTACATCTCTAACAACTAAGGACTCTCAATGTGGATTTTATATATTGATACCATATTATAAGTTAAATAAAATTTAAATATTTAGTTCTTAGGGGTTTGGTATGTGGTTCACTGGTAAAGCACTTGCCTATTATGTACAAAGCCCAGCATCACAAAACCAAACCAAAGCAAGACAAAACTTACTTCTTCATTCACTTAGAAATAATGATACTTGAAAAAATAACCATGAGCCTGTGAACATATTAACACAAGTAGTCTTTTAAAAAAGGAAAACCAAAAATTTTAGTCAGAAGACTCACAGCTTTATATTTTTTGCAAACCTAATGTCTGGTTTAATAGAATAGAGCTAGACTCATAACTGCTTCTGCTTTAAGTTTGTTGTCACAAATTACTCCAGTTGAAATATGTTTTAAAATCTCATCTCACACGTATAATTAGAAAAGAGAAAAATACTCTAACATTCTTTTCAGATAACTGCTAATCTTCTTTAATACTAAATGAAAACTCGACAAGTGGTAGTTTCTTAATTAGCTGGAGTACAATCTGAAATCAGATTAGCGTCCTTTTTATACTGTCACAGAAAATTCATCTGTCTATCATGTACTTTAAATGAACCATTTATCCAAGCCTGACTTTATAACATCATTTGGTAAATCCTGATCCAGTAAGTTATGCAAATCTCCCAAATGTTGATAAATTTACTTACATTACATGAAAAAATCACATTTGTTAATGTCACTTCTAATCTTGACAGAAAAGTCTAAATACTAGAAAGTTGGCAAGCTAATAACAGTGAAGATAAGTTCTCTAGAATTCCTTTCTTTGTTGAAAGGTCAAATTTTCTTTTTGGAAACAAATACTGTCAGCTATTTTCTCTGAAGTGACAGACTTAATTCTTCATTTTCAAGAAAATGTCTGTCATATATCCAGATCAGAATAATCAGTTTATCTGTCAGTTACTCTTATCAAGTAGAAGTTATACTCTATGAAAAAGGCAGTAGGAAACAAAAGTTCAAAAGAGAAGCCTCAATTACACGAGACAAACTGTTTTAAGAATCATTAGTTCAAAAGCACCCTGCCACTTGTAAAATTATTCTTATTAAGCAAGCCCCCAAAGAATCCCAAAATGTAACCCTTATCAATGGCATAGTCAGGATCTACATATGCTTTCTCTAATTAATTAATTAATAGCTGGCACTTTCAATAGCATGAGATTCAAAAAATTAATTATGTACAAAATTAATCTTTGTACTCCAGTCGCTCAGTTCTTTTTCACAAAAGCAAACACTATTATAAGGGGATTTTTTTTGTCCTCTAGAGATAGTCTCTGCATATAAAAAAATACGTATCTATATAACCATAATTACTTCTTTTGAAGACCACAAATGACAGCACTATAAGCATGCTCTTGATACGTGATTGTAAAAACTTTAGTGGTTAGAGAATACTCCTATTATTCCTTACTCTACTGGACAAACTGCTACAAATAAGATTGCTAAGATAGAGGGTATGGCTTCAAAAAAACATTTAATGTTATTTCAAAGTATTCTTTATATGTACATTTCTAATAAAGATAAGCCTAATGTATGCAAATTAGTAGGGATCTTTTAATCCTTTGTATATTAATAATTCATACCATATATGCTATCTGTTTTCCTTTTCTGTTTTCATGCTGTGAGAAGCCACTTTTGCAACTTTCTCCTCATAGTTCAATGTGAGTATTATGCCTTTACTCTGGAGGACAAGTCAGAGCTTCTGACCATCTGGTAGTCCAGTTTATACTTTCATAATTACTTTTGTTCCTTTGGCCTTACCGTTTAGACCTCTGAATCATCTCCTTCTTTCCAATAGGCTTCTTCTTCTGGGCAGCAAGGAAAACTAAGCAAGAGAAAAAGTGGGTTTCAGAGGACAGTGACTTAACAAGAAAAGAAGTGGTACCTTAGAGCTATGAGAGGAGCAGTTGGACTTTGTGCCCCTAACCTGAGCTGATGGTACAGGTTGATAAGCAATAACCAAAGACCAAGACCAAACCCAAGGCCAGGAATAAACTACATCACTGGTGGCAAACCTATGGCATACATGCCATGGCAGGCTGTTTATATCATTGAAAGCTCTAAAAGGTTTGCTATCAGTGGACTAGAGTGACCATGACAGCCACCTATGGCCTCTGAAGACATTCTGTGGCACAGACCAAATAGCTGTATCAAAAAATTGGTTTATTGGTAAGGCTGTGATGACAGCATTAGGTAGTACTTTATAGCAGCTTTCACAAATTATTTTACTGAGATCTTATGTTCAGTGTAATTAATTGCAGACTCTGGAGCAAACCCACCTGGGTTTAAATATTAGCTCTTTTACTTTAAAAGTTACAATCTAGGGCAAAACACTTAATCTCTCTCTGCCTCAATTTTGTCACTGTGAAATAGGATTATCAATAGTACCTACTTTAGAGAAGTGTTGTGAGAACAATGTATAGACAAGACATAAGAGCTATGCATTTATTACTGTTCTTATTATTAAAACCACCCTATAAGGTAGGAAAGCCAGAACTCGCACCATCTTTACAGGAAATGATATTATAACTTTGCAACCAACTTGGTCATAGACACTGAGCGAGAGCTGGTTTTTTAAAAATCCTATTATTACTGCACATTTCCTTTTTAAGATGCAGCCACCAGATTAAAATAGTAAATTACTGGTACCATGACAGTGCTGAAAAGTTGGGCCATTTCTGTTAGCTTAAGAGATCTACGCCTCAGTAAACACAAAGTTATACTCAGTTTTCATAGCATTCAGCAGTAGTGACCAACAGACAAGCTATCTTGCCTTCTCTAGACACTAAGAGGAAAGTTACAAGAGGGTGTACCTCGCCTGGGCTGGGGACGCATGGTGTTGAACAGTGCGTCCCGTTCACTTTGTAACATGTTCTGCAGCTTCCTCTCCTGGACTATTAACTTCAGGCGCTTTATACGTTCCCCAGAGCGAGAGATAAAATCAGGTCTGTGAAACTGAAGTGATTCCTAAGGAGGAAAAAGCCCAACCTAGTATTAATGATGAAAGCTGCTATCTGAATACCCCTCAAAATAGCATCTACCAATAGGTTTGGAAAGACGATTTCTAACACTCAGAAAACATACATAGTTAAGGGCTACTGTGAAACTTCTCCGCAAGGGGGAGCTCCAGCAGGGAAATCAAAGGGATCAAAGAAATACCTTTGAATAAGTCAAAAAGTAAGCTACAGCAGTTACAACTCTCCAGAAAGTTGATAGGACAGAGCTCAGCCACTGTGGCATTTCAAATTTCTCTTCAGGCAAATATCTCATTAAATAACATTCCCTTAGCCTCCAAGGCTAGAGATGAGAGTTAGAGATGGTTGGGGAGGTACTCAGTAGTAGTGTTTGCCCAGCATGTATAAAGCCTTGGGTTTAATACACACACCAAAAAAAGAAGCAGCAGCAGAAGCAGAAGAAGAATGCCTTAAGCCAGGCATGGTGGTATATTCCTGTAATCCTAGCACTCAGGAGGCTGAGGCAGGAGGATCATTGCAAGTTTGAAACCAGCCTGGGCTACAAAGGCCAAGGCTCAAGGCCAGCCTGAACTGCATAATGAGATCCTGGCTCAAAAAGACAAAAAAATAAAAAAGAACACCTTTTGAATCCTGTGATAAGAAGCAATAGGCATTATCTAATGGAGGACATAAAATGTTCATACAAACCCCAGACCTTTGGAAATGCCACACTGAGTATTTATAAACCTGCCACACAGTGTCATAATACCTTTTCTTCTGCTACCCTGTCCCCAGATACTGAGAGTGGCACATTATTCAGAAAGTTAAGAATAAGACAGTTTTTCATTAAGTCCTTATGTAGTGAAAGAGATGAACTGCAGAGCTGCTGAAAAACAGTGTCACACAACCCAACTTTGGCATTCCAAGTCACATAACTTCTCCCCGTCTTCCCCCTTCCCACCTAAATACAGGCTAAAGTTAACTTGATACCACTATACCTGTAGAGTTGCTTTCACAAATGGCCTTGGAGAGCCCCGGCCATCATCTCTGCTTTGGTCAGCCACTGATCCCTGACCAGTCATGTGCTGTCCCTGCCAGTTCTTTTCCCGTAGTGGCTCCCTCCAGGGTTTGGTTTTGGTTACTGGTTCAAACCAGGAGATGCCAGTGCTATAAATCTTGGGCACGTTTTCCTTCTTAGATCCAGATTTCACATTTTCCACAGGAACAAACCATGAAACTCCTATAGAAAATATTTTTGAGAAGAAAAGATTTATCATTCTTATAACTCCAAGTCTCATCAAAGACAGGAAGCTTATCTCTGAGGGCCCCAAAGGTGCCTGTCTTAACTGCAGGTATGATTCTAGAAACTTAGCCATTTAGAAAGAATTCTGGCATTGCAAAAGACTTAATTCACTATTTTCCGCTATAAAACCTGGAATTAGAAACTGACCTTCATAGGAAATGGGCCTGTTCTTCCTTAACTTTTTGTCCCCAAGATAATCTGTAAACAGTTTTTTCTCTTCTTTCTCTTCTTTTTCTTCTGACCAAGAAGTTACATCGCCATCCTCTTCTAATCTAGCCTCGCTGGAACTAGGAGTTGGGAAAGTCACTCCAACATCACGAGTGTGTTTTTTGGCACCAGTCACAATCTCCAAATTACCTGAGGGGAAAGGTCACAGATGACTCTGGGAGTATTCTTGAGGCTTAGCTGAGGAGTTCATTCAAGCAAGGAGGTAAAACCTTTTTAATTCTTCAAAGACGTGTTGCCTTTTTGGCGGGGGGGGGGGGACATGATGCAGGGGAGAGCAAAAGGAAAAAAGGGAAGGAAGGTGGAGAGTTGCAGAGAAAGAAAAGTAGAGGGAGAAGACAGTAAACCCTTCTGGTGGCCACCTGGGTAAGGGAGAGGTTGATGTCTTAAAAATAAGACTTGTATGGAGAGAAAAAGAGGTGAATAAGGGAGTTTACTTATTTTTGTTTTATCATCAAAAGGTATAGAAAAGCATAAACTGAAATCCTTTCCCCTCCTATTCTCCATTCTCTCTCTTTCACAATCTTCATCATTCTGGAAAATTATTTTTGTACCCTCAAGTAATTCTCTTCCCTCCTTTATTTAAAAAAATACACACAGTAGTAGTATAGTATACACTGTTCTATATCTTTGATTTTTGTTTTAGACTATCTTGAAAATCTTTTCAATATTAGTACAGAGAAAGCTTTCTCAGTCTAAGTACTATTTCTTTATGTGGAAGTACAATTTTTTTATTTAACTATTTAATTGCTGATGTATATCTAAAGTGATTTTAATTTTTTGCTATAACGACAAAAACTTTAATAGTTAACTTTGTATACTTGCTGTTTGCACACTTCCAAGTATATCTATAGACTAAATTTCAAAAGCAAAAATGCTAGGTCAAAGTAGTTTTGACAGCAACAACCAAATTGTCTTTCACAAGGGCTGTACCAACTTATACTCCCACTAGAATGCTTGAGGGTACTTATTTCCATATACTTTTACTTGTAAACTTGGATTATTGTCAATTTATAGGTGAAAAGTGGCATTTAAATTTACAAGTAGTCTTAATCTTCACCTTTTTTATTATGAGTGAAGTTGAGTAGTATGTTGAAGAATCTGCGTTTTTTTTCTTTTGGTACCAGAGATTGAATTTATGCACTTGCCAGGCAGGCATTCATGCCACTTAGCTAAATCACTGGCCCAGAATCTGCATTTTTATTTCACTAGAAAAGTTCAATTTCAAGTGACTTACCTGCCTGTATGCCTTTGTTTAACATGTGCCCATTTTTTTCACTGCAAAGAGTAGAATTCAAACTCAAGAAGCTACTGACAGATGAAACAGAGTCAGAAGAAATACGGTGTGACACCTGGAGAAACAAGAGATTCTATTTTAGTTACCTAGTCAATGGCTAAGTTACACATAGCCATAAAAAAGACTGTAAGTCTTCAAGAATTCTTTTTAATCAAATTAAAATTGTTGAGACACAGTTGGAAAAATGTTGTGAACAATGTTGACGTGCTGTCATATGTCTGTGACAGGAAAGAGAATGCTGCTGTAGATGCACAGGACCCAAGCTGCCAAGACTTGTATAAGACAAAAAGAGGCTAGGTATTTTCCCAGGACTTAACCAAACTCTGAAGATGCTAACCAAACCCTAACCTGATACATTTACAAAATGAAATTCTCAACTGACACCTGCACATATTTTTGATGCAACATACAGGCCTGGAAACAGTTCAAGAAAGTGCTGAGCTGCAAAGAGTGCTTTGCATATTCAGGCACTTACCTAAACATCAAAGAGCTACAAGGTCCCAAGAGAAGTCCTGACTTAGTGGAATATTGTTTTAAAAAAATCATGAAAGAACCCAAAGGCCTTTTCAGTTATGTGCAGGGAAAGCAGAACAATGAAGGACAAGTTAAGAGACTGAAAATAATGGTCTAATGGTGGGCAATGAAAAGATCAGTAAAACACAGCTGAACAAATATAGCATAAAGCACTATTTCTTAAGCTTGCTCACTATAAATATATTGTGGGAGGAGTAACCCAGAACAATGAATTGCAATCTCTAGGGGAGGGGGTCTGGGTATATATATTTTGAGTAAGTGCCAAATGATTTTTTTTTACTTAAGCAAATTTAGTAGAGGTAAATTGAAGCCCAAGAAACAAGAGACAATTTGGAGAAGTGGGAACTGGGAGAATTTCTACATAATGTACATAGTTGGTGTGCCTGAATGGATGTGAAGATCTCAAATAATAATGAGTAAACAAAAAGATGTTTAGTTGTGATAATCATAAAGGTCTGTACATTATAGGGCAGGAATGGTAACAACTTTGATGCAGGAGAAAAAGCCCTAGTTCTAGAGTTCAAGGACCTGAGCTAGTCTCAGATTTTCCTTTTACCAGTTGTCTCTTAAGCCACAGCTTCAAGACAGTTTTCCCAACTAGAAAATGGAAAATCTTCATCTTTATGTCAGAATAAATGATTTAGATGATAAACTATAAAAAACTAAGACTACCATGTTAAAAAAAAAAACCACATATAGAAAGGACAATGAAGATAGGACTGATGGGTAGCACACGATACTTGTACCTTCTCTGCAGCTATAAAAAAGAAACAGGTAGTAAAATGGACTGACTCTCAAGATACTAGAGTATGTTAAAGTGTGCTTCCCTTTTTATGAAAAAGGGTAGACAACTTATGTAGCTGTTTTCTTTTTTAATGTGTGTATAAAATATCTGAGAGAAAAACCTAGATTGGAAAGGAAGAAACTATTTGGCAACATCATGATCTTATATGTAAAAATACTAAATAATCCACAATGAAGTAGTAGAATAATTTGGTCAGGTTATAGAATATAAGATCAGTAAGACTTAAAAACAATTCACTGATGTTTCTATATTCTAGCAACGAAAATAAACAGTTCCATTCCCAATAGCAAAAAGAATTAAACATTTAGGAATAAAGAACAGATATGCCAAGTTTGTACACTGAGAACTACGAATATTGCTGAGAGAAAATATCTAAATAAATGGTAAGACATTCCACATACATGTTTTAGAAGTCAAAGTTGTTAGGATAGTAATTTCTCCCAAATTAGCCTACAGATTGGGCACAATCTATCAAAATCATAGTAAGTTTTTTTTTTTTTGAAGAAAATTATAAGCTGATCTCAAAGTTATATGGAAATGCAAAGAATAATAAAAGAATAAAGATGGACTTAATGTTTCCTGATTTCAAAACTTACTATAAAGCAGCAGCAATCACAACACTGTGATATTGGTGTAAAAATAGACATAGATATATCAATCAATGGACCAGAACTGAGTCTGGAAACAAACAATTTATGGTGAAATGATTTTCAACAAAGGACAAAGGTAACTCAATGACAGACCAAGGACAGACATCTGAATGATGCTGAAACAATGGGATCTCTACCCACAAAGATTATAGACATCATACCAATAAACAAAAATTAACTAAAGGGTCACAGAGTTGAATAATAAGAACTAAAACTAAAAAACTTTTAAAATGTAGGAGAAAATCTTTGTGACTTTGGTTAGGCAAAAAACAACTCAGATACAAACGCATGTTTTGTTACATGTCAAAAGCATGAAACAAAACAGATCCACACAACAGAACACTGTTCAGTGATAAAAATGAACTGATATATACTACAAGATGGATAAACCTTCAAAATATACTTAAAATAAGCTAGATGCAAAAGGCAATATTGTATGACTCTTTTTTTATATGAAAAGTCCAAAACCGGCAGGTTTGTGGTTGCCTGAGCCTGGGCATGAGAAATGACTGAAAATGGGTACAGGGACTTTTCTGGGGTGACAGGTAACACTCCGAAACTGAATAGCGGTGATGACTGCACAACTCATTATGTAAGAAACTAGTAACACTGCCTCTGGAAAGAAGAGCTGATGTCTAGAGAATAGAAGTAGGGAGGACACTGTTTACAAAGAAAAAAAAAGTATATGACTGTACCAGTTCTGAACATGAGAACAAACAAAACAAAAATTTATATAGTAAAAGTTTAACAATAGAGTTTTGAGTTCCATAATGAGTTCAGTAGGGACTAAGCATTTGTTAGGCCAGAGAAATGCTCTAGCTACAAGGTGGCTCTGTCAACACTCTTTTGCCACCTGAAGCACATAATATACTTAGTTTGCAGGGACATGTTTAAAAATGAGATGTCAACAAATTTAGACCAAGACAGCTATCAAATTTGGAAAGGGAAGTAGAAACAAGCTGTGAGAAATGATTCAAAGGGACTACCCAAAATAAAACACCTCAGGGAAGGAAGAGGGGGCCCAAAAGGGAGAAGACTAGATCTATTTCCTGTGCCTTCAGAGCACAATTCTGGGAACAGAGCCAGGGAATCCAATGTAAGTAGATTCTCAATCTTTATGTGTGAACATCTTTGATGTTCACATCAAATGGGCTGCCCTCTGAACAGAGGAGCAGTAGAGCTGGTGAAGCAGAG
This sequence comes from Hydrochoerus hydrochaeris, assembly GCA_004027455.1. Classification (NCBI taxonomy): domain Eukaryota; kingdom Metazoa; phylum Chordata; class Mammalia; order Rodentia; family Hydrochaeridae; genus Hydrochoerus; species Hydrochoerus hydrochaeris. The sequence continues at coordinate 94,706 of PVLA01006594.1, read as the reverse complement.
GCAGATGGGCTCTCCGGAACAGATGCAGCAGAAGTGTAGATGTGACGGGAGTGGGTAGGGCCACACGCCTCCTATGGTCCCTTCTAAGCCTGAGATTCTATGAATCTGGACATTCAAAGTACATAACCAGTCATGGTACGTACCATAGAGAAAGAAAAAAAACACATCACCTATAGCATATTAGATGAGAAGTTTTGGAGTGTGTTCCTATCTTTAGTTCAAATCTGTCTGATTAATTCCAACCTATAAACACTTTAATAAGTCTAAAAAAGTTTCAAAAAATATATTGCCTTCTAGGTTAATGAAAATCAAAGACAAATTAAAACTAGTGTTTACTAGGATGCAAACTGGAACCCTCATACTTTGCTGGTAAAATGATACAGGCACTGATAAAACAGGCAGTTCTTCAAATGGTTAAATACAGACTTACTACATGATTAAATAATATACCTCCAGAGATATATGCCAAGGGAAGTGAAAATATACGGCTGCACAAAAACTCATACATGAATGTTTACCATAGCTTTGCTTATGACAGTCAAAAAGCAGAAACAATCCAAATGTCCACAAACTAATGGATAAATGTGGTATATTCCTATAATGGAATATTTGGCCATAAAAAATAATACATGCTACAAGATAGCTGAAAACATGTTGAATGAAAAAAGCCAGTCACAAAAGACTACATATTACATGATTCCATTTACATGAAATATCTGGAATAGGCAAATCCATACAGATGAAAAGTAATTAGTGGTTCTCTTTGGGCTGTGGCAAGAGTGAGAATTTGGAGAAATGAAGACTGACTGTTGGCATGTTCAGAATATTTTTGGAGGGTTTAAAAACTGTTCTAAAATTAGAACGATGGCTATACAGTTCTGTGAGTGAACTAAAAACCACTAAACTGTACGTTGTGCACTACTTTTATAGCAGTATTACACTAATATTTAGTCTATAAACTAGTGCAGAAAGGTATAGAAGTATGTTTACTCACGTATGCAAACTGAAATATGCATTAAGTTTTGTTTGAGAAAAAGCTTATCATGCTCTGTGGTACGGCATCTCCTATGTTACTGGAACAAGGACCAATGGTGTTGCTTTCATGTAATAAAGAACGGACAACCCTAACAACAGACACTGGATGCCATAGATGTGAGGCAGTATTACACTCTAGACCTTAGCCAAGTACGGACTGTCAGAATCATGCAAATGTGCCATGTAATGCTGACATCCAGCCACAGATTCACAATAATCCAGACACAGGTCTGCATTTGTATATGACAATTTGTGCTGAGGACTCACTATGGGACAGAATTTTTTTTTATTTTTTTCTTAATTCATTTAAAAATACTATTGGCAAGCCACAACCATCCACTTACCTTAGTCATGAAGTCTCTGGATCTGGGTGTGGATCAGTTCTTTGCAGTGGGGCTTCTACATAGATTTGTTACTAAAAAATCAACTGACATTAGTAGCTATGATTTTGAAGCTTTCAGTTGCATCTAGTCCAAGAATATAGATACTGGATAGCTTAGTATTAGAGCAAACTCACCCACTAGTGCTTTATTCTACACATAGGAAGAAAATGTCACCATTTCAGAGATATTTCAGGACTTCTGTAGTACCTTGTTACTTTATAAAATACTAGGCAAGACTTGTTCTCATATTTATTGATTAAAGACATCAGATCCAGGAAACAAGTTTTTAATGAAAACTTCACTTTGCACACAGCGATTGAATCTGAGAAAACATATCATCCTCATGTAAGAATATTGTTACTGCTGGCCTTCAGTTAGCCAGGTGCTTGCTAGGAGATGTTTTTCTTTCTGAAGAATGTGTTTATGATAACTAATTTATAACCACTCAAGTTTAGAAAAAGAGATACATGTTGATAAGACAGAGTCAAAACTAGAAATAATGGTCTACGGGCACTAAAATGTTTTTAGAAATGTTCAGGTCAACTGATATTAACAGCTTTAATAAAATTTAGCCAGCAAAGCATGACAAAAAGCGTCTATACAAAAAATATTTTTGACTTACATTTAATTCTTCAAGAAAAAAAACTTTAAAAGCAGGAACTCAGGTGTTAGTATCAATCATTTTTTTAGAAAATCAGAGCTTGTTATCTATTAATGCAAGTATGGTAGATTGCCTTGAATGAAAAATCTTCCCCAGAAAATTAAAAATGCGTTGTGTCAACATAATAGGTAATTGGAAATTTTCTTTTGGTATTTGATTGAACACCGCAGATATGGAAACAATTCTGAGATGTCAAAATTCAAATTCTGAGAGATGATGGCTAAAATGCTACGGAAGTTATTATGGTCAATGATTATTAGAACTGAGGTCAAGAAACTCTACCATGATAGTGAAGTTTCCTAAAGGTTGGGGTACAGAGAAAGGAAATGAACCAAGTGTTAAAATAACTTACAGAACAAGCCAGAAAGCTGATGAATAATCATGAAAATCTTACAGAGGGTAGATATATATTACATGGGTTCTAAAGGGTTTTGCTTATTAACTTCGAAAAATTATGACCTGGAGGTGGCCCTGTTTTCTTTCTTCTTTGAATTTTCCCAATTATCTTTCCTCTTGGCTTTAATTTCATTAAGGATAATGATCATACTTACATGAATGACTCTAAAGTTATTTCACTCAGGAGGCTAGATATATCTAGTTTGTTAGATATTTTCACTTGGATGATTGATCTAATTAACTCCTTTCTTTGTATTTCACTCAGAATTAGTTTTCTCTTCATATGTTTTCATTTTGATAAGGTATCCAACACATTATTTCAGTTATTTTGGATTGAAATCTCCAAAGAATCATGTTAATTACCAAGTTCAATTGATTAAGAGTCCAGTTTAATAAAAGAATATTAGATTTTTCTATTTATTTATAAATAGTATTTTATTTAAAAATCTATTGAAAAATAGTCAACTATTTGGAAACAAAATTATACCTACACATACAAAATAAATTTCATGTGTATTATAAATTTAATATACAAAAAAAGTACTAGAAGAAAGAATTATTTTTACAATTTTTTTTCTTTCTTTCTTTTTTTTTTGAGACAAAGTCTCCCTATGTAGTCCAATCTAACCTTAAATTTACCATGCAGCCTAGGCTGGGCTCATACAGCAATCCTCAATCTTTAGCCTCCCAAGTGCTGTGATTACAGGGATGTGCTATCATGCCTGGCTATTTTTAAAATCTTGAGGCTGAGAAGATCTCCCATATCATAGAACAAAGAAATAAAGAAGTTAGGCACATAACAGTACCATTAAAAATTAATATAATTAATATTAAAGAATCAATAGGAACAAATTTCTAAGAAAAACAGACAATATAAAGATTATTTAAAAATATAAAGAAGCCAGGCATGGTGGCACATGACTATAATGCCAGCACTCAGGAGGCTGAGGCAGGATCATTATGAGTTCAAGACCAGCCTGAGCTACAAAGTAAGTTCAAGGCCAGCCCAAACTGCCTAGCAAGACCCTGTCTCAAACACACATACACACACTATATATATCTGAAATCCAGTATTTTTAAAATGCAACTTAAAGCATTAGCAAATATTATAAAGACTGATACTGCCAAGAGTTGGCAAGAGGATGAAGAAATGGATTATTCTCAAACCTTGTTAGAAGGAATTTATGATTGTGTAAGATTCTGGAGGGCACATAGGTGGGGTGGTGACATGGGCTGTGTATTGTGAATAGTAGTTTCTATTAATTATCTACTTAGTTATCTACTGCTAGTTGATTTATATATTCTTAGAAAATCATCCATCTGATCTACATTTTAAAACATATCAATTTGAAGAAGCACAGAGTAACTTTTAAAAAACAACAAAAAACACACTAGAATGAGGATCTAGCAGATTCTTAAGATGAATAGCACTTAGAAAATTTAAGGTGTTTTTTTCCCCTTTCTCACAGCATAGAAACTTGTATTTCTCAACTTCTTGGCAAAAACTAGAAACTAGTGGCAAGGAAATGAACTTCCATGATGGTATATACCTCTAATCCTAGAACTCTGGGAGGTAAAAGACCATCTCAAAATTGAAAAATAAAACAGTTTGGGTATGTAGCTCTATGTGAAGGCCCTGGGTTCAATCTCCAGTACCCTCTTCTGAAAATAAACTTTTCTGTATTACTAATGTTGATATTCTTTTATTTCCTTGCTAAGAATAATATGAAATTGGTCTATTCTTTAGAAAGAACCAAATGTTTGTTATACTAATCACTTTGGAGACAGATTTATTAATTTATGCACACAATTTATTACTTTTTTTTTAGTGTTTTCTAGACTAACATGCTTAATTTAACTATTTTCTAGTTGATCTTACTCAGCTTAAGTATCACTGAAAGCTACAAATTTCCCTCTAAATAGATTTAGCCATAAATTGTTTTGATTTGCTCATATTATTCTTACATGAAAAAGTTTTGTAATTTGTAATTTTAGTTTTTAGTTCTACAACTCAGAAGTTACTTAATTAAGAAGTTCATGTAATTAATTTAAAAATTACAGTGATCATTTCAGTTTACTTATAAAATTTCTACTTTTAGGACTTACCAACATTTTGCCTTCTGTGCAATTAATTTCCGTACAAATTTTATATGTAAGTATTTGGAACAACTTTGGTTATTGGGCTTGGGGAATGAAGTTTTATACAGATATTTTAATCAAGTAGATTAATACTCATTAAAATCTTTCACATTTTTCCTCATCTATGATATATGCTAAAATGTGAGAAAAGCATATTAAAGTACTTAATTTTTGTTGTACTTTTGTCATATTCCATTGTTTGTGAATAACAAACAAATATTCTGCGGTTGAAAGCAGAGTGAAGACTAAAGATCTTTCTTTCCTCAGAAACTACAGTGAGGAAATAGCAGATACTCAAGACAAATAGCATCTGGTTAAAAAGAAAAAAAATCTTCCCACATTATAGAAACTTGTATTTCTCATGTAGTGACAAAAACCAGAAATTATTGGCAGAGAAGTGGAAAGGGAAATTTTCATGTGTTCCTGACAGGAATACAGACTGGGAAGAAGTTTGGTAGTAATCTAAGAAAACTGAGTATAACCCAAGAATTCCAATTCTGATATATATACTAAAGACAGTCTCACAAAGGTTTATAAAGGTTCAGATATGGACAAAGGTTAGGAATAGTATGTTTTGTAGTGCTGGGGTTGATCACAACCTGGGTTTCTATCACAGGAAAAATTAATGAACCAATTATTAGATAGGCCATGAAGTATTATGTAACAATTATAAATTTGGGTTAGATGCACTTACAGCAACATAGATGATTCTGAACATAAAAAGCTGAGTATAGGAAAAATGATATGCTTTTTATATAAATTAAAGATAAGTGTACACACATGAAAGTAATATTTTAAGTCCTGTAAAGCAAAAGATAATTGCATAACAGGACCAGTTTATCTGTTGAAGAGGAATGAGAATGGAATTTGGGGACAAAATTTTAAAAACAGAAGCTATGAATCATTTATCTTAACCCTCAGCTCTTGAAGTTAAAAGAAATTTTACTTTAGTCTGTTATAGAAACTATATGTACTTCTTTAATCATTTTCTTTCATTAAAACTCTTACAAGGAGTCATTGTGAGATTAGTGGTTCAAAATGGTACTGTAGGCAAAAAATAGAAATCAATGAAAACTTGAAAATACATCTTCCCCACTCTTATAGCCTGTATCTAGATGTCCCCCCAAAGCTTCATGAGGGCATAGGTGGGGCTTTTCAGAGATGGTGAGATCTAGAATGTGTGATGCTGGGATTAAGGATGTAACACTGGGATTGATTCATGTTGCAATGGTAGGATTAAGGCTGCCCAACCCTGGATGTGAGTGCCGCCCACTCTAACAGTTGGTAGCCTAGATAGAATATAAGGGGCAGAAAGTGAGTTACCACTTGTCACCTGCTGCTTCTGCTATCGCCTGCCTGCCATGAACTGTGCTTCTCCTTTGTGATGTCCCTCTGCTATACCACCCTGCTTTGGAGTCAGCTGATTATGGACTGAAATCCTTTACAAACTATGAGCTGAAATAAACTTTTCCTCCTCTAACTTTGTGTGTCAGATATTTTTGCTTTAGCAACAAGAAAAAAAGTTAACTAAGATACCCACTGACTTTCCTATCAATGCTAATGGAAAACAAGAATTGCAGTTTATTACTATAAAATACAATTGATAATGGTACCCAAACACCTCAGTGAAGGAAAGAATATTGTATTTGCAACAAATAATACTGACATGCAAAAGAATGAAGCTATATCCTCCTACCTCATATCACATACAAAAATCCCTCCTACCTCACACCACATACAGAAATAAACTAAAAAATGATCACAGACCAAAACATAAGATCTAAAATTATAGACCTCTTGGGTTAGGCAATAGTCTGGTATGAAACAAAAGGCAGAAGTAACAAAAGTATATAAATTGGACTTGACTGTCAAGATTAAAAACTGTACTACAAAACATCAAGAATGTGAAAAAACCCTAAAAAAATGAAAAAGTATTTGCAAATCATATACCTAACAAAAATTTATATTAAACATATATAAAAGGCTTATACAACTCAGTAGGAAAATTACCAAAAAAGCCAATTTAAAAATAAGCAAAAGAATATTCTGGTTTCTCTTCAGATCATATAAATCTTTCCTCTTTTACTAAAAATATGCAAAACATTAGAATTTTTTTCAGAGAAGATAAACAAATGGCCAACAGGCACTTTGAAAAGGTGCTCAACATTACCAGTCATTATGTAAGTGCAAACTAAAACCAAAGTAAGATGTTGCTTAGTACTCAGCGCTGATTTTAATCAAAGGACAGTAACAACTACTAATAAGAATACAGAGAAACTGGAGTCTTAATATTATATTAACCTAGTAGGAACATAAAATGGAAAGGCCACTTTGGAAAAAAAGACTACCAGTCTTACTCAAAATTAGAGAGCTACTATATGATTTAGCAATTCCATTCCTGGGTATTATTCCCAAGAGAATCCAAAAAAATGTGTTCACACAAAAACTTTTACTTTGTTTTATATCAGTATTATTCATGACAGTAAAAAAAAAAAATAGAAATAACCCAATTGTCCATTAACTCATGAATGTATAAACAAGATGTACAGTCACTAAATGGATTTGATGCAGCCATAACATGCAATGAAATACTGGTATGTGATACACATGGATGAACCTTGAAAATAGTATGTTAAAGAAGGCAGACACATCATGCGATTCCATTTCAAATAAATAATCAAGTTTCATACATGATGTAGCATGGAAACTAAGGTAGTTGAGGTCAAGTGTGCATGGTAAGAATGTAATGTCTCAGGAAACTACAGAAATTAGTGGAGTTTGCATCCTCTTGCAAGCTGCTCCTCCATGAACTCAAACATGAAAAAGATGGTAGAGTTTTAAAAAGTGTCTGTTATGTTGCAGATATGACAAAAAGGAATAGAAAATATTGTAGGAGGGAAACATAACTCAATTTGAGAGTGACCAGCAAAAATACTGGAGCAGAGACCCAAAGGGGTGGGGGAGTGTCTTTTTCCTACATTTAAAAAAAAAAAAAAACCGTCAAAACTGTCAAAACCAACCTTATCAAAAATATGAAAGGTAGCTTGCTCCTAAGGAATTGGGTGTTTCCACCTGCTTATTTTCTAAGAACTGACACAAAAGTCCTATCTTTGTTTTACCTAACAAAATAAGTTGAGATAAATAATAGTTACGCTGAAAACTGGAGAAACATAGTGAGAATCCTCGGAGCACAGGGCTTTGAAAATTTCTTGGCTATACCAAGCAAACCATAAAGTACATTCCCAGAGCAATGTGCTGTGCTAAGACCTGAAAAGACAATAAACTCCCACAACTGACTCATCTTTAAGCTCTGTGTAAGCAGGAGGTGAAGCTAACACTGAGTTGTAAACAGTCTGGATAAGCACTGAAGGAGTTCCCCAACAATGACCACAAGTGCAAAAACTTGGAGTGTATTTTTGTTTCTTCTTTTTCTGGCTCCAGGGACTTAAAGAAATCTTTGAATAAAGACATCAGGTATCTATAAAGTATTCTTTGATCTAGAAATATCACTAAACCGCTAATAATCTTAATTCATAAAAAGCAGTAACTATAAATCCTAGACAGGAGGAACCTAATGCCCACAATTATCACATTACCATATTCAAAATGTCAAGTTTTCAAAAGAGAATGGCCCATTCTAGGGGCAGAGATGCAGAGCAGCACTGAGAAAGGAAACAAAAATTTCCTCATAAAAAACACAGACACTGAATTTAATAAAGACTTTAACTATGTCAAATGTGCTCAAATAGCTAAAGGAATCCAAAGATAAACAGCTAAAGGAAACAAGAATAAGAATATCTCAGCAAACAGAGAATATTAGTAAAAAAACAAAAAAATAAATAGAAGTTATACAGCTTAAATTTCAATGCTGGGGATTAAACCAAGGGCCTCACACATTGTAGTTTCTGAAAAATAATTAGCAAAATATATTAATGAAGGAAATTCACTGAGCAGTTCAACAGATTTGATGTGAATGAAGAAAAATGAACTGAGCCGAAGAAATTTGGAGAACATCATCCAGCTTACCTAAACATATGCAGAAATCCCTGAATAAGAAAAAGAGGCCAAAAATTTGAAGAATTAACAGCTGAAACTCCTCCAAATTTCACAAAAGATATGAATCTAAGCAGTCCAAAGAACCCTTAATAGGAGAAACTTAAAGAGTGATGACACACTGTAAACAAACTCTCAAAAAGCCAAACACAGAGATCTTAAAAGTAGTAAGAGCATTAAACATCAAGGTTTTATATAACCAATGGTCAAAGAAAAAAAACAGGAAATTTGATAATAATTTCAAATAAATGAAAAACAAAACATACCAAAACACAAGATACAGTGAAGGTAAAGCTTAGGAAAACATTTATGTCTGTGAAAGTGATGCTCAGAGGGACAAGGTACAAAAGTAATCTCAAATCAATAACCTAACTTTAAGGAATTAGAAAAAAGAAACTAAACCAACACAAATAAAGGAAATAATGAAGACTACAGTTGAATTAAAAAGACCATAGAAACCACAGAGATGGACAAATTCCAATAAATATATTATGTTCAAACTATTAGGTCTTGTATTTAGATGTCTCCCCAAATCTTAGTGCAGTTTTAGGTGGGGCTTTTCAGAGGTGGCTGGATCTAGGGTGATTACTCAATTAGTTTGCTGACTGATTTGGCATAATTATAGTGTCACTGCTTGTTGCTTGCTTACTGTCTTCTGCCAGTCCTACTTTGCCATACATGGACTGTTTCGCCTCTGTGATGCCTCTCTGCCATGCCATCCTGCCTTGGAGCCAGCTGACTATGGACTGAAATCTCCACAAACTATGAGCCAAATAAACCTACGCTCCTTTAACTCTGGGTGTCAGATATTTTGTCTTAGCAAGGAGAAAAGTAACTAAGATACAAACTCACTCAGGAAACAACAGAAAATCTGAATAGATTTAAAGTAAGATATTAAATCAGCTGTAGAAAAATTATCCCAAAGAAAAGCACATGCCTGATGGTGTCACTGGTGAGTTTTATCAAACATTTAAAAAATTAGCATCAAACATTAATATTAGTCCTTTTCAAACCCATCATAAAACAACAAAACAGAACAGGAACTTATTCTGTGAGGCCAGGATTACTCCGAGAAAAAGAAAACTACTAATATCCTTTATGAATGGAGATACAGAAGCCCTTTTCAACATTCCAGCAAACCAAGTCTAGCAGCATAGGAAAAGGACTATTTAACATGATCAAGTGGGGTTTATTCCAGGAATTCAAAATTGGTTCAATACAATAAATATGCACCATATTAATAGAAAAAAGGAGGAAATCCTAGACAACTAATTCAATAGATGCTCCAAAGCATTTGATAAAAACTAAACTCCTTTTTATTCATCCAATTAGGAAAATAAAACCTCCCCAGGACAAAAGTCATGTGTGAAAATCTATAACTGACATTATTCTCAATGGTAAAAGCCTGAAAGTGTTTTCCCTCAGAATACCTGCTTTTGCCACTTCTATTGCAATACTATATTGGAAATTCTGGATAGAGTAATTAGAAAAGAAAAATAAATAAGCATTCAGATTAGAAAGAGAATAAGACTATCTCTATTTGTAGGTCACATGATTTTATATGTAGAAAACTCTAAAGAACCCAATAAAGACACATGTATTTCTATACACACGCAATAAACAATCCAAAATGAAATTAGCAAAGCAATTGTACTTCCAACCATAGCAGAACAAAATAAAATATTAAATACAATTCATATAAAATCTCAGAGACTCCCAAACAGCCAAAACAATTCAGAAAAAAGAACACTTCCTGTTTTCAAAATCTATTATGAAGATATAGTAAATCAAACGGTATATTAGCATAAAGACCAACATATAGAACAACAGAATAGAATACAGAGCCCATATATGGACATGCATATGGTTAAACAATTTTCAACAAGAGTACCAAAAAACACTGAACAGGGAAAAGACAATCTTTTAACAAATGAGGCTGCATATAATGAATATCCACATACAAAAGAAAGAGGGTAAACCCTTATCTTAAACCATATGTAAATCTTAACTCAAAATAAAGATCTAAATGAAAAAGCTAAAATTTAAAACTCTTAGAAAAAACAAGTGAAAACCTTTATGACACTAGATTTGGCTGTGCCTTCTTGAATATAACTGCAAAAGCACAGGCAACAAAAAACAGGTAAGTTGAGCTATATCAAAATAAAAAACTTATTTAAGTCAAAGAGGACAATTAAAATGATAGTGTGAAAGGCAATCTATGGAGTGCTAAAATATATACACAGATTACATATCAGAAGAGGTTAATATCCAGAATATATAGAAAATTCCTACAACTCAGCTAACTAAAACCCAACAGCCAGATTCATAAAGGTTAAAGAACTTAAAAAAACATTTCTCCAAAGATTTACAAATGGCTAATAAGCACATAAAAAACAATTTAACATGACTAACTGCTGCAGAAATATAAACCAAAACTAAAATGAGACACTATCTGACACCCAATAGTATGGTCACTGTGGGGGGTGAGAGAGGGGTGGGGAAAGGAGAAGAGCAGAGAGGAGAGGAAGTAATTATTGACAAAGATGTTGAAACGCTAGTGAGAATATAAAACAACGCAGCCACTGGGGGTGGGGGGGAATAAATGCAAAAAATGTAGAAAAGGGAAAGAAGCCTAATATAAAGATCACGTACTACATGAAACAGCCAAATACTGAAAAACAGAAAATAGATTACTGGTTTCCCAAGGCTGGTTGGAAGGGAAAAGAAAGTCATTGCTTAAGGGATACTGGTTTCCACTGAGGTAATGAAGAATTTCTGGGACTAAATAGGGTGATGGCTATAAAACCTTACAAATACATGTAATGACATTGAAGTATTTACATTAAAACCATAAATTTTATGTTGTATATTTTATGTCACACACACACATACCCTTCTACTGTGATCTTTTGCCTTTCTTTGTGTGTTATTTTTAAGTCATTACTTAAAAATTTTTATAATAGCATTTGCAATCATTGACATTTAATATCTACCAAAGAAATAATATTTATGGTAAACTGCATATCTCATAACTTTTTATCTAGACCAGTGTTCTCCAAATTTTTTGATCATTCACTCCTGCTATCAAAATATTTTTTAGCACAAATTGCCACAATAGATACGTTTATAAATTAGGTGAATAGTATACTTATACATTATAAAATATTCAAAAATAAATTTTAAAAGGTTGAATAAAATGAATATTAATTCGAATATTTTTTTTTCATACTCTAATCCACAATGCATTTATCTTAGAAGAGCTCTTCTCTGGGTGGGTACTCTAAATTTTGTTCTTGGGTAAAGCAATGATCTGCATTTGTTGATCCCTTGAGATTGGCCTTCACTAACTTTCTAATCTAAGGCATTGTTATGGAATCTGTTGAATAAGGCTGTGGAAGACTGCTACATGGTTGTAAAGACAAATGAGACAATATTCCTTAGCTGCCTGTATCAGAAATACCTGTAATGCTCTTGAAAAGTTGGTTTCCTTTTTTACAATGTAATTGATCACAAAATACTAGTAACACTATGTGCTAAAACAGAATACCAAATTTGTAGCTAACTTCTAGCATACACACCTATCAGGTATATTTATGTCCTTTCTGGTTTTAATATGTGTTTCCACCACTCACAGTTCTTTATTTAAATATTATATTATAGTTCATCCCAGGTTTAACTTTTCCTTACCAATTGTTCATTCACTTTTTTAAAAATCATATTGTATTGTTTGTGTGTGTTTAAAAGCACCTGAAATATTTCCTGAAAGACAGGAGGAAAGAAAAAAAACAAACAAAAACCAGGCAATATAGTTAGAATAAAGATTATTCTAAACTAGAAGCTCCCCCTTATCAGGAGTATATTTTGCAGATTCTGATACATCTAGCAGCAAAGCCCTTAATTCAAAGGGTAACTGGTAAATAAGTGTTGATGAAAAGAATGACAACTCACAATAGCACTGTACTACACTTTCTCACTCTTTTCCAGTTGGTAAAGAACGTTATAGTAAGGAAAGGGCAAGGGAGCTTTTTTTTTTCACCTGTGTGCAGAGCTGAACTAAAAAGTCCGTTTAAAACAACAGTCACATTGCCAGATGGAATTTGTAGCCATGTACCTGGATGTGTTTCCTTTTGGTGTGCTCAGAAGTCATTTGGGGATGACCTGTATTGAATGCTTTCTTGTGCTTGCATCGCTTCTCAAGGTATCTCCGCTGTTGGTTGGTGATACTACTATATAATTTAATTCGTCTGGGTGACAAATATACTCTTTCATGGCCAAAAGCTTGGATCAATCGGGCAGTGTCAATGGTGGAAATGGAGCTACTCCTTTCATGCAAAGCCACCTCTCTGTCTGTTTGGGTCAACATATCTGAGTCCACAGAAGTAGTAGTAGAACGAACATTGGTAGGAGTATCTGTGAGCAACCCACTTTCCTCTGAGGGCCTAGAATCTGAAGATGTGTTGCTGACAGAATTAAAACATGGCTGTCTTTTCAGAATATATTTATCAAATTTAATCTGTTCAATTTTAATCTGGTTAGGCCCCCCAGTTTGGTTAGCAGAAAGTACCTTGTGTTTTTTAAGATCACCTATGCTTTTATGCCCTTTCTCTGGGCTTTTATACCGCTTCTTCTGGAGCTTGCTTTTTGGCTGTTTCTGTTTACTACTCCATTCTTTGATATCTTGCTCCCCTCTACTATCATCTTGCATTCTTTCTGAGGCCTGGAGAGATTCTGTGATGGGATTCTGAAGAAGTTTAGCCAACCGATCAAGTCGTTCCACTAAGGACAGTTCTGTCCTGTCACTGACACCAGGAGGTTTCTGTTGCCTCTGTCGTTCCTGGTACTTGTTCCAAAGTTCATTCAAACTCATCGTGTGCTGAGTCTTTAGCTCTGAAGTAATCTTACAGTTCTTCTGTGAATCATTAATCTGTATGTTACTTTCTGGATGGTCTCTGTCCTGGCTTTTAGTAGTATACATTACTTCTTTGTCTCTCAAATTCATATTGATGCTGAGGTTCTTTATTCTAGAATAATCGGCCTTAGTCTTGTCCACAATTTGATAAGGGGGAGTAGGACAAGTGTGTTCTTTATGCTTATCTGAATGATGCTGAAAAAAATCATTCCAAGATTGCCTCATGAAAACACTCTTTTCCAAAGATTCACGGCAAGTATCTTGATCACTTGGTAGGTGCACTGGACGATGAAAGTAAAACTTGGCTGACCTGAAGACAGAATGAGTAGTATTTTCAAATTCTGAATGACATTCAGACTCTGAAAAGGAAACAAAGATTTTGAAAGAATTTAACATTTGTATTCCTGATAGCAATATTATTTGTACTGAGTTCTTCAGATGTAGAATAAAGATTAAAGGAAAGAACAATTTATATAAAGTTTCAGAAAATCATTGCCAGGACAAAAGATTCATGACTTAGGCTTAGTAGCCACACTAGCAGAGTCAAATTAAAAAACCATGGGTCAAAAAAACCTTGGTTCCAGGCTGCATTCTGCTGCTGGCCAGCTATGCAACCCCAATCTCCAGATCATAAATTCAGCTACTATAAGCATTCACCAGCAGCTACAAATGGAGTATAATTGTATGTGTATCTCTTTTGTAAAAAGTTTACTCCTGCTAATGAAACTGAGATTGGTACTGGTAAACCCTATTTTTAACCAAAAAAACCCTGAGATTTCATTTTCACCATCAATAAATAAATGGGTAAAATAAGCTTTTTTCTTTGTTTTTTTGGTACTGGGGATTGAACTCACAACCTTGCACTTACCAGACAGGTGACTGTGCCACTGAGCTAAACCCCCAGCCCAAATTTACCTTTTTTTTTTTTTTTTTTTGGTACCAGGGTTCAAACCCATGACCTTGCACTTACCAGGCAGGCTCTTACACCACTGAGCTAAAAACCCCAGCCCTCTTTCTTCTATGTTTTAAAGTTTCTTTAAAAGTCCTTTCCTATGAAGCATCTTCACTCTCCCCACACACACCCCCTGCCTTTTTTTTTTTTCCCAGTGCTGGAGATCAAACCCAGAGGATCATGCATAGCAGGCAAGTACTCTTACCATTGAGCTACATTCCCAGCCTTCCAATTTTTTTTTTATTGTAGTAAAATATATGTAACATAAAACCACCTTCAAACTTTACTTTTTGATAATCATTCTATATGAAAAGTAGTTTTGTCTAATGTAACAGTATCTTACAATCTACTACAGTTTGAATTTTTGTGACCCTTCAAGTCCATATTAAAAATCCCCAACTCAACAGCATAAAGACGTGGGTACTTTCAGGCTGTGATTAGGTCATGAATAGGATCAGTGCCCTTATAAAAGGGCTTTTTCCTCTCCTTTATCTCTTTCTCTATTCCAATTTACTTTTCAAATTACTCCCAATTATAGTCATATTACCAGACTAAAACTGCTCTTGCTAATATGATTGATAACCTCCACACATTCCTAACTCCAGGAAATGTTCTCATTCTACACTCTCATCTCTTCTTGGGGCACTTAGTACCATTTCATGCTAATATGCTCTCAGATTTTCAAGCTATGATTTCTCTCTTGAGCCCCAGATTCATATGTTTATCTATATATTTCATATATCCATTTGGATAACTGAATTTTAAATGTACCTAACTGAATTATATTCTAGCCTCCTTTAAGAAACCCATAAAAAGCTATTAGAACTAAAAGGAGTTTAAAGATTTCAGGATAAAAAATATTTAAAAATTAATTTTATACACTTAGTTTTATGTAGTTATGCACATGTACAGGTACCACAAATATATATGTGTAAGATAATTTAATACATATGAGATTACAAAATTAAATACCTACACCTAAAAACAAACAACTCATCATAAAAATATGAAAAGAGTACTTAAAATGCATTTAGCAAATAATACAAAACTTATAGTTTGAAAACTAAAAACCACTGTTGTATAATTAATCTAAATGGAAATTATCCATGTTATGAACAAAAGACAACATTATTAAGAAGGTAATATTTTTCAAAGTAATTCTCAGACTTAAAGCAATTCATATCGGAATTCCAGCTTGCTACTTTGCAGAAATTACTAAGGTAATTCTAAAATTCTACGGAATTAAAAAGACCCAGAAGAGCCAACACAATTTTGAAAAATAAAACAAAGACTGTTCACACTTCCCAATTTTAAAGCTTACTACTAAACACTAGTAATTGAGACAGAATGGTACTGTGTTAAGGCTCATGTCTATATGTCTCCCCCAAAGCCTCATAAAATCAGGTGGGGTTTTTTCAGAGATGGCTGGATCTAGAGTGTGTGATTCATGGTGCAATGCTGGGGATTAACAGTCAGTGATTACTTAATCAGTCCACTGATTGGTTTGGCAACCCTAATGCCAGTAGCCTGGGTATAATATAAGGAGCAAAAAGATGCTGTTAAGGCTCCTTGTCACTTCTGCTATTTTCTGCATGCCATGAACTGTTCTCCTCTGCGACATCCCTCTGCCATATGCCACTCTGCCTTGGAACTGGTCAACTAAAGACTGACACCTCTACAAACTGTGAACTAAATAAACATTTCCCCTTTAACTTGGGGTGTTGGGTCTGCAATGAGAGAAAGGTGACCAAGACATACTATCTTACAGATAAACTTATCAGTCAATAGAATTTTACAGACAGTCCAGACACACAATTATCCATCTATGGTAAACTAATTTTCAGTAAGGGTACCAAGACCATTCAGTAAAGAATAATTTTTTAACAGACCATATGGATATCCATATGGAAAGGAAAAGAGGGGAACCCTTATACCACATACAAAATTAACTAAAAAGGTATAAATGACCTAAATGTAAAAGCTAAAACCATTAAATACATGGGAGAAAATACAGGGATATACATGTTTATGACCTATGATTCAGCAAAGGATTCTTAGCTGTAATACCAAAAATATGACCAATAAAAGATAAAATTAAGAACTTTTCCTTTAAAGGAATACCACTGAGAAAAATTATGCTGCGGATCTAACCCTAGGTTCAATCCCCAGTAACACACATGCACACACACACTCACTCACACTCAACAAAGCAAGCCACAGAGTATGATAAAATACTTGCAAATCATGTATCTGATTGATAAGGAATACATAAAGAATTCCACAACTCAATAATAAAAAGAACCAACTGATAGTCTAGTTCAGCAGGCTAGGCACCTGGCCCCGCTGGCCAGCAAAGGTCGCTGGTTTGATCCCTGCATTTCCTTTGAGAGGGAGCTGGAAACATGGTGGCTCAATAAGTAGCAAGGTAAAGAGCCTCTCTGAGAGAAACAGTTCAGACGCTAGAATTTAACATCATGGAGAAGACAAATGAGAGGAGAGGGATTCTCATGACCCAGAAAGAAACTAAGGAAAAAGAAAAAGAAAAAAAAATTAGAAAAGAAAAACGTGGATGGAGGGCTGGAGCCAAATGCACTCTCAACGGAGCTGGTCCCATGGTGTGCTAGGCACCACTGGAGTCCAAGGACTTGCAGTCGCAGTGAATTCAGGGGTTGGCAAGTCTGAAGACCTCAGCAGGGGGTGCACTGTAATGGAGAACAGAGCCAGCACAGAGATCTGCACTGGCCGGTGGTGAGTGCTCGGAATTTGGTCCTCCCATGGGAGTGGGTGATGGGCTGGGCGACATTTTGGAGTTGAGCAGGACGGGCCTGAACATGGAACCATAGTGGCTGCAGCTGGCCACTCCTGGTACAGAGCAGACTGGTGGGAATTGCTTGGACTGGGTCCTGCCCTTGTGTGAGATCCAATAGCCAGGGACAAAGTTGCCCCTTAAGCTGCCCCAAACTCGTTCCATCCACATGGCACACACTAACATGGTGAAGACCCCCAGTGGTTGACTGGCTCGGAGGGGAGGGGCCATCCTGCACCATCCCTGCTTGTACCTCAGTGATCAACAGCAACTGGACAGGGCAGCAATCCCTAGCCAGCATGCTACAGAGTAACCATAAGCAATATAAAAAGGGCCTGGGAGCTCTACTATCCACTTGTCTGCAAGATACCAGAAACATGACAAGAGAAAGAAACAAAAGGAAGTCTCCAGCCTCCAACCCAAACAATATTGGTTCAGGAGAGGTAAACACAGAAGAGACTCACGGCAGTACATCTGCAGTATTAGAAGAAATATCATCTGACATAAAGAAATATCTTCATGACATTATAGAAGAACTCAAAACAGAAATACTAATATAAGTAAAGCAAGACATAAGATTAATAAAAGAAATGCTAAGCACCTCTCAAGAAGACACAGATGGAAGACTGGAGAAGCACAGAAAAGGAGGGAAACCTTTGATGAAAAATATTTTTAAAAATCTAGAATACATGAAACAGATTCAAAGAGATTACCAGGAAATTTAAAACTCCATTGAAAGCTGGCAAAACTGCTTGAAAGAAACTAAAGACAGACTATCAAAACGAAGACAGGTTTGGAATGTGTGATCATGAAAGGAAAGATCTCTTTATAAAAATAACAAGGAACCAGGAAGAAACAATACAAAGGCTAGAAGACAACAAGAGGATCTATAACTTAAGAATAAAAAATTTCATTGAAGAAGTAGGGGTAAACACAAATGAAATACAAAGGCTATTCACAGAAATAATTAAGGAAAACTTCCCAAGTATAGGAAAAGGAAATAATATTCAGATATATGAGGCATACAGAACTCCAGCCAGCTACAACCAAAATAGATCTACACCAAGACATATAATAAAGATTCCAGAAATTCAACACAAGAACAGAATATTAAAAGCTGTCAGAGAAAAGAAACAGATCACCTATAAAGGAAAACCCATCAAAATCACAACATACTTCTTGACACGAACCATCAAATCAAGAAGAGCTTGGAGCGAAGTATTCCAACACCTGAAAGAAAATAACCTCAAACCCAGACTGATGTACCCTGCAAAACTATCTCTCAAAATTAACGGAGAAACAAGATGCTTCCATGACAAAGAGGAACTGGGGAAGTTCATGACCACCTATACAACCCTACAAAAAATACTAAAGGACATTCTCTCTAGAAAGAGAAAAAAACCCCATGGTTTCAGGAACAGAGGCAGAGAGGCCTCAATGAATGGTGCAGACAGTGGAATGAAGGGGAAAAGTAGACAATCAATGGCAGAGTAATAGCATAGCAGAGATGAGGCAGGCAAGGTTGGCTATAATCACTAACATAAATGGTCTTGATACACTAACAAAAAGAAACACAGGCAGAGTAGATCAGGAGATAGGGTCCATCGAGATGCTCTGTATAGTAATTATAATCAACCTGAAAGAAGGTTTATGAAATGAAAGTCAAAGATGAGAAAATAATGCTCTATGTGACAGGGGACCAGAGATAAATAGGGGTAGCTCACCTAGCAGCTGCAGATAGGTTGGAAAGACATGACACTTTTGTGCAGTGGAAAACTATTTAGCAATAAGGAAGGAAAACCTTGAGGCTTTTGTAGGTAAGGAATACAACTTAAGATCAAGCTCAGGGGTAAAAAGGTTCAGAACCACTTAGGTTAACAGCAGGTTGCCCCCTAATCTAAAAACTAAAGGAGTTAGTGGGATACAAAATATACAATGCACCTGTGATAGTGAAAGGGGAGGAACTGTCTAAAAAGGTAAGGCAAAGGACATTGTTAATATTGTATCATGATTTAAAACCCACATTGTTCTCATCACTCTGTTTAGTTTGGTTATATTCTGTTCCAGTCTACTTATACTAGATTTGAGGACAGCTATTCCAAAAATAGCAGGATATACTACAGTAACCATCTTTAATTTCCTATTAACTTAATCTGAAGCCCTGTATTACTTACATTGTTTTATTATGACTGATCTTATTTGAATCTGGTTTGTTAGATCGCTATCTTGACTGATTCTTTTCGAATCTGTTGTTTGATAGTATCAAGTCTGAGAGTATAGGCAACTACTCTGAAGACAGTAAGATTCACTAGGATACCCATTCTGGTTTGACTTTTAACTGCTTTTGAAGTCCTATATTGTCTCCAATGCTTTGTTTTTATTGATATTGTTCTGTACTGCTATGTTCAATTTTACTATGCCTGATGATATAGACAATTCTACTGAAAATAACAAGAGACATCATAGTAACCATTGTAGATCACCTTGTATTGTGGTTTTAATCATGTACTATGTCCATCCTTTTGTTTTGAATGACCCCATTTTGTTTTCTCATTTGGTTTTATTCTTTTCAAAATTAAAAAATAATAATAGTAATAATAAAAAGACCACCTAATTAAAAACCAGGCCAGCATCTAAACAGACATTTTGCCAAAGAAAATACAACTGGATAATAAACGTAAGAAAATATGCTCAATGTTTTCAGCCATAAAGCAAACACAAATCAAAGCAAGATGAGATACTAGGATGGCTATAATCAAAATAAAATATTGTATTAGTTTGGTTACTGTCATGTTCTAGGTATGTTCCCATTTTTTTGTTTTTGTTTTTGGTGCTGGGGATCAAACTCATGACCTCGTGTTTGCCAAGCAGACACTTACGCCACTGAGCTAAACCCCCGGTCTTAGGTTACCGTTTTTTGTCACAAATTTACTTTCTGTTCACTTTTCCCCTCCCTCTATTCCCATGATTACCCCTACATTTTGGATGTTTTAAAGTTTAACTCTTTTAGGGGTAGTTTTCTCTTTTCTTTATACTCATACCTATCTATACGTGTTTCTTGACATCAATTTTAAGATGAGATGAGCTTGCTTACACTTTCCTTTTCTTTGCTCATTTCTGATTTTCTTTTTGCTTTTTTCTTGCTTTTCTTGCATGGATCACTCAACAATTCACCTTTTTCTTTGGAGTTCATTATTATCATTATGTATCTTCATAGAGATCCTTATTATATATATTTCCCCCTAGACTTTGGCATGTCCTCTGTTGTGGGGGATGGATTTTGGGGATTGAATGTGGGACCTTGCACATTCAAGGCAAACATTTTACTACCAAGCTATATTCCTAGTTCCTTTTTTTTTTTGAGATAGGGTCTTGCTAAGTTGTCTGGGTTGGCCTCAAACTTGTGATCCTTCTGCCTCAGTCTCCTGAGTAACGGAGAACACAGGCAGGTGCCACCACACCAAGCTATTTCCCCATTTTAAAATCAGGTTATTTGTTGTGGTGGTGGTGGTTATGACTGTTACTGAGCTGCAGGTATTACCTAATATTGCAGTTACTAAACCCTTATCATATGATTTGCAAATATTTTCTCATATTCCTAATAGTTTCCTTTGAGATGCATAGGTTTTTAAGTTTGATATTGTCTCATCTATTTTTACTTTTGCTACATGTCTTTCTGGTGTCATATCCAAGAAATCAATGTTAACTCCAATTTCCTGAAGTTTTACTTCAGGAAATTTTCTGTTGTCTTTTAGGAGTTTTAATGGCTCTACCTCTTATATTTAGGACTCTCCATTCTTGGTTGATTTTTGTATACAGTGTAAAGAAAGAATTCAATTTCGTTCTTTTACATGTAATTATCCAGTTTTCTAAACATCATGTGCAGTAGAGACTATCCTTACCCCGTTGTTTAGTATTGGTACCTTTGTTGAAGACAATTTAACTCATTTTTAATTTAAGTAGCTGAATTGGAATTATTTCCAAAATACTGTATGGGAAGATTAGTTCTTGAGCCCCTTTCTCATGATCTGGATATTCTTCCGTCTTCACCAAGAGATTAAGTTTAACAGCTAGGTAGTAATGGCTTATGTACTATATGCTTTTTTTTATCTCATAAAAAACTGGGTACACAGACAAACACAAAGTGATCTGATTTTGGCTTATTTTTTCACAATTTTTAAAAAGTTGTGCTGATGTTGTCACTGTCTTTGTCACAGTCTTCTAGAATATCTTTAGGTTTTAAGTTTTCTTTGTTGTCCTTTTGCATCTGCCCACAGATGCCAAAAGTACCTTACATAAAATAGGTATTTAAGGTGTATAAGACAAATAGATAGACAAACATATACTCATATACATATGTATGCATAAAATGGGAATTATTTGCATATCCTAATCACATTTCCCTGTTATATAAATAGTAGTCAGATTGTACTTGTATAAAGACATTAAAAAAAGTTTGTACATGTTCAAAATATCATTTTCCCCTCAAATGCTTTTGATCTGGAATTGACTCAACTGCAGAATCCATGGACACAAACAACCAACTCTATTTGTTTGTAATCTTTTTTCTAAATTGCTGTATCTTTTCTCAGAAATAGTAATTTTAAAAATCAATATGCATATCCAAAGTACGTAGCACTAAAATGATTTGTAGATAATAAAAAATGACCTGTTTATATCATGAAGCTGTATTTTCATCAGCATAAAATAGAAAAACAAAGACTCAAACACTCAGATACAGACAGACAGACAGACAGACACCCTCAATCCTGTTACCTGAAATATCTACGTGTAAGGATTCTTTCTTCTCTGTCCAGGCTTCTTTAGGAATGTTCTCCTTAATGTCAGTCTCATTCTGTTTAGTGGCGTTAGTGTCTTCAACCTTTGTGTCTTGTACTTGAGCTGGGTGCTCTGCAGGAGTAGCAGCACTGGTACCTAAGAGAGGAAAAGTAACACATCAGCAATAGCAACTCGACAAAAATAATATTTAAAATGCCTCTAAAGCATCTACTAAAGTAGTGAAAGTTTTGGTGCTGTGTTGAAAAACTAAAAAGATCATAAATTTGTCTGGAAAAGACCTAAAATGGAGAAAAAAGAACATTTATGTTAACAGATGTCATACAAAGTTAAAGAATTATACCACAAAAGAGAAAAAATTCTAAGTATTCAAAGACAGGAAAACTAATCAAGAATTGTCAGAACTCTGGACAACTGATTTGGGTGTTAGAAAATGGGACATATCTTGAGATAGGAAAAAAAAGAGATTTTAGGTAAAGACAGTTAGAAATGTTGGAGTCGGGAGAAGCTGAGCACCTCGAAGAGAGACAGTACATACACTGTTTATTTGATCATAGAATCTTAAGGAAAAGAAGTGAGAATTAATATTGGAAAGGTTGGGAACTGGTGCCAGTGTTCTGGGAAATTTCTAAAAGAATTTAGAATTTACTGTTAAGGGCAATAGGGATCAAAACTGTTTCTGGAATATTCATTTAGCAATAATAATAAAGGGATAAAATTTTGAAGTATTTCTCAGAATATAATCTAACTTCTTAAATAGAGCTCAGACATGATGGTGCACATCTGTAAATCCCAGCACTCAGGAGGATGAAGCAAGAGGATTGTTGCAAGTTCAAGACCAGCGAGGGCTACAAAGGAACTGAGAGAGCGAGAGCGAGAGAGCAAGAGAGAGAGAGAGCAAGAGAGAGAGAGAGAGAGAGAGAAAGCCTTAACTATTTCACGTATGAGCAAGATAGAGGAAGACTGAAGATATCAAGAAGAGACTAGAAAACACATTTCTGTGTTTCATAAGGGAACAGTCTCATTTCAGAAGACCAGAAGATCAAAGTATATCGACAAACCCATTCAGCTACCTGCAGTGACTTTTTGCAAGGATTCTTTTTCTTCAGGCCTGGCAGCCTTAGTCTCTACCCCTTGACTGAAGATATCCTCTTCCTGTTTTTTGTCTGAGAGGTTTTCATCCCCAGTAATGGATACTTGAACTGAGGCTTCTGGAACAATGACATTATTTATTGCCACAGAAAAGGAAAAGATAGCAAACACAACAGACAAGCAACCCTCTAACTTCTCCCCCAAAACAAATAAAAACCCCAAGCCTATTTATAAACTAGAGAAGAGCCACCTACTAGGTTCTACTATGTAACAACATTTGATATGAACTGGAAAGTTTATCATAATTTTCTGTGTACATTTAACATTTTAAGTAAAACCCATTCTTTGACAATTTGATGCAATAGTAAATATAGGTATAGATCAGGCTGATGTTGGAATATAGCTCATTGGCATAAGTACCTGCCTGGCAAGCTCAAGGTCCTGAGTCTGATTACTCTCACCAAAACAAACAAATCAGGCTGTTTTTAAAGTAAAAAAAAAAAAAATTATTGAACAATTTCTTTGACCCATTCAAAGTTTCTATCATTTATAGAGCCAATTTTGAT
Source organism: Hydrochoerus hydrochaeris (assembly GCA_004027455.1). Classification (NCBI taxonomy): domain Eukaryota; kingdom Metazoa; phylum Chordata; class Mammalia; order Rodentia; family Hydrochaeridae; genus Hydrochoerus; species Hydrochoerus hydrochaeris. The sequence continues at coordinate 70,917 of PVLA01006594.1, read as the reverse complement.
ATTGCAAGTAGTTCACAAAAAAGTACTTATGTCATCTAGATTTTATATATAGCATTCTCATATATTTTAAAAAATCTAATGTAGTTACATCCTTTAAAAGTTGTCTAATACTCTGATTCTCTTTTCTTCTTTTTCTTTCCATATGTTATTTCCTATCTCTATATTTTTCAACAAAGAAATCAGAAAGGCACAGGGATTACTACAATGTGGCTGACTTTTTTTTTTTTTTGGTGCTGAGGATCGAACTCAACCTGCTTGGCAAGCTGAGCTAACCCCCAGCCCTAAAGGATTGCTAAAAGGAACAAGGAATCAGTCATTGTTTTATTTATCATGCTATCTCTTTTTCTTTAAATTGATTATTCTTAATTCTATTATTTTAACTCTTCTAATCCTTTTAGGTAAATGTCTTTTGGGGGCTGGGGATTTAGTTTAGTGGTATAAATGCCTGCCTGGCAAGTGTGAGGCTTTGAGTTTGATACCTAGTATCCCCCCACAAAAAAAAAAAAAAAAAACCACAAAAATCAAGCAAATGTCTTTTGAAATCTTTTGAACATTAAAAGTTAATGAAATATTTCAAGGATACCAAAAATATAAATAAAATAATGAGCACCAAGTATCTATAACTAAGTTTAAGAAATAAAGCATTACAGACAGACACGATTCCTTGAGTAAAGTCTCAATGGCATTCTCTCATCTAGGTAGTAACCTTCATGTTGAATTCAGTTTATCAATTGCAAAACTGTTTTTAATTCATTATTACATTGCATTAATATCAACATTAAAATAATCAATATTAATCAATAATGTATAACCTTAAATGTACCCTTTATATAAAAAATATAATGCTGTATCTTTAAGCAACATGCCTGATTTTGAGATTGTCACATTAACATACAACTGTGACTCTCAAAATTGTATACTATTCTATTGCACCAACATATCATACTCATCTGTTGATCAACATAAGGCTGTATCTGACTTTTTAATACTGAAGAGTACTAATGAGCATTCTTATAAATCTTCCCATCAGTTATGTGAATTGCAAATAGCTTCCTTTAGTCTGTCTTTTAATAGTTTATATGCATAAAATATTTTAAGCATGAAATCAGTCATTTTAATAAAGACAGATTTATTTTGTCTTTAGGGTCTATGCTTTAAGAAATCTTCACATATAGTAGAGGATTCCCCTCCTCCCCCAGGATACTTCATTTTGTTAGTTGCCCAGGTAATAGTTCTGATTCCTTTCATTTCTTAGAAACAGCTGGTCACTGTACTGCATAGCTGGTCACTATGATGCATATTGTAAGAACCAATCCCCAACTGACAAGCCATTCTGCCTCTATACTCCCTGCTTACCTACTCCATATAAGGCCTAGACCACCAGAGACCAGGGTCTGATATTTTGGGAATGATTCCCATTATTACCCGTCAAGGTAAACAAATCTGCCTCTGAATCCTGGGTGTTATTCCAGCTTTTCTGCTTGCCATAGCATATTATGGTCAAAAGGATAGACTATCTAAATTCTAAAAGTTTAAGTTTTTTTTGGACAGCAAATACACCTCGAATACCTTTCTGTTCAGTGCCACTAAGCTAAATCTCCAGTCCATTAATCAAGATTTTTTATGAACTTTAGTTTCTAAAATATACTTGATTGGGAATTCATTTCAAAAGTTGCAACATATCTTATTTCCCATGATAAAAGCAACAATTTTCAAAAATTTCTGAAGCATTTTAAAGAATTTTGCAAATATTTTCTCTCCTTGCATATGCCCAGTATACATACAAATACATGCCCAGTATACAAAAGCGTTTGCAAAAACAAATTTGAAAAAATATATATGATACTCTCTTTTAAGATGAAAAGGAGTTAAAAGCTATTCTAGTCACCTGCATTATCTTTCTGAAACGTTTTTTTCCCCAATGACAAGGATGCCTTAGTTACTGCTCTCTTACTGTAGATCCCTTCCTTATGTTTAATGTTCACAGTAGATGGGAGGTGATCATCTCTTGTGCCTAGCACCTGGGCTGGAAAAGCCGGAGCAATAGCATCATTGGATCCTACAGAAAAAAATGGGAAAGTAATATAATTAGTAAAAACAGAGTTAAAGTTGAGAAAGGCATTTTAAAATTATGCCTCTCTGACCACTTTTATGAAAAAAGGCACCACAATGGGAGTGTTGCAGGGTAATCAGAAGGGATGCCTGTCAAACTGGGCTATAAGCCATGTAAAATAAATACCACTAAAACAAGACAGAGAAGTAAATGGTGTAAGAGAAGATATATGAAGTAGAATATTGATTACTTCAGAAGGGAGTTTATTTGTAGCCCAGGAAGATTGTTGGAGGAAGGAAAAAACTATCTTGGAGGGAAAAAATAGGCTTTTTGGTCTGGAGAGGAAGATAGGGTAGGAAGGCATTTTAGGAAGAAGTTACTGCATAAACAAATGTAAGAATGTATAAAAACAGTAGACACTTTTATTGTCAGCCTGGGTTGTAGGATACATTACAAAGAATCTAGGAGGTTTTTAAAAATAATTATTTGGGACAAAATTCAGTAGTGCCTGAAATCTCAGGTGGCAGAATATAAATTTTATTGTATATGAAATGCAAAACCATTAAAGATTTTTTAACAGCTGGATAATATAATTGACTGTGTTTTAGGAAGATGTATCTTCCAGTACAAAAGACAAAACATTAAGTGTTGGGGAAATAGGTCAGTGGTAGAACACCTGTTTTAGCATATTGAGACACTGGGTTCAATCCCTAGCACTGCAAAAAAAAAGAAAAAAATACTCTAAAAGGAGGATAATATGTCATAAAGAAAGGAAAGATTTGAAAGCCTTCAAATTTCTGTTAAAACATGGTTTAATATTCCTTTATCCATTAAGAGAAACTGATCCATAATCCATGCCACACCTAACAAGGAAACAACAGTCCTTGTCATAATTACATAATTATTTTCTGGAAAATGGACTTCCTTCTAACCCAGGATCCCATAATTATTCTTTTCCATAGTTTTTAATTAATATGTGCATGGTAATAAAGATGAGAAAGTACTAGTCATCAATACAATATAAATATAAATAAATCCTATCAAGCATTCTGGGTCAATTTTATCCATTATGTTGAGCTCTTCTTCAGTTTTCCTAACACTACTTTCTATTTTTTATCTCTCATTCTTTTGGAAAATTTTTATTATCCTTTCTTCTACCAAGTCTCAGTGCTAGAGTTCCTCAAGCGTTCAAACTTTTGGACTCTCAATAGTCCTACATAAACCCATTAACTACCAGGATATGACTGATGACCAACAAATATGCATCATCTGCTGAGACTTTTCTTTTGAGCGTTAGACTACCATGGAGGGACCTAGGTAGCTCTCGTGTTTAAATGAAAAAAGATGTCCTTTCCTACCAGTGGTCACTCTAACAAATCCTCCCAGATGCCAGAAAGTACACACCAGGAGCAGCATGTATATGCATATCCTATGTATCATCCCTTTTCTTTCAACAGATGACCGCATTATGTTAAGGTATGGAACAATAATTAAGTATCTGAAAGCAGTGGGTGGGTGTATGAGCAAAAGAATAAACCATTAGTATAGCTAAGAGTAGCTGGGAAAGAATGCAGACATGCATGTGTGTACCTTTTTCTTGCATCTGTGCACAATGTAGTATGTATAAGTACAGACTTATATTTGGAATAACACAAGAATTAATATTACTGCTCCATAACTGGAACCTTGATGCCCATGTGGATTTTCATAAAAGAGAGCATATAATGTGCCAGAGGTGGTGGTACATGTCTGTAATCCCAGCACTTGAAAGGCTGAGGCAGGAAGACTGTTGTTGAGCTCGAGACCAGCCTGGGTTACAAAGTGAGCTAAAGGCCAGACTGAACGGCATAGTGAGACTCGTCTCAAAAAAAAAAAAAAAAGATAGCATATATTTATGATATGAATAGTACTACCTAATATGTGTTAGTCAAAATGTGTAAATCAACTCTACCTACATTTAACTGCAGATATCTATATGGATGTCGCAATGGTTAATATAGTGTCACGTTGAGAAGTCTAGAAGCTTAAATAATTCAGCAGTTCTATATCCTGGATATAGAACAGAAGACTATTGCTCTAGGATGTTGTTCATTGTGTCAACTTGAGAATTTAAAAGTTTAATTAAGTGTAGCCTGCTTACAAGGTGTTATGGATTGCAAACTGGTGGTCAACTTAACACCAGCTGAACTACATCAGCATGGCGCTGGGTGTAGATGTTCCACCTGAGGAAAGTTGCCAGTATAAATGGAGACGTGGAGAAGTTATCCACATTAGTTGAATTAAGGTGTTGAGGTATTGTGGGTTCTCTTATGAGTTGCTGTTTGAGGCACTGGTTCTCCTGGAGAAGCTCTGGTCTTCACATCGAGCATTGCTTCCTGGCTCCGGAGGGGAAGATGTGTGCTGCTTGGTCTCCAGGATGAACTCGTCACGCTGGCTTCCTGGCATGTACTCAACTGTGCTTGTCATCGGAGGACCCTGGGGCCTCCATGTCACTGAGGATAGCTGTGGTGTTTTCCAGGACAGCCCTGGAGTTGTGTGACTTCTTGGCTCCAGCGTAGAACCCTCAACCTACCAGCACAGCTCCTTCATCCTGCTGGCATAGACTTTCTGGTTTCCACCGCTGACCTTTGGGCCTTCCCAGCACAGATCGTAAGAGACTGGCGTGAGTCCTTCTTGTGGGCTCTAGACTTCCAGTTGGATTCGTGGGAGGCACTGACTGGGTCTTCATTTGGACTCATGTGAGACATTGCTGTGGGATTCAGGGCTTTGTCTAATATTCTACATCTTTAGTGATGTGAACAGATTTCCTGCATTTTCTTGGGTGACCATCATAAAAATAATATTGTAAACTCCCTGTCCTTATTCTAATTGTTCTCTGTATAACCCATGACTACAACACAAGGTAAGGGAGTAAGAGGCTTGTTCTTCCCACCTTTGCTCTTGTTGCCTTTGCTGTCTTCTGCTGTCTTAAACTGTTGCCCCTATGCCATGCCACCCTGCCTTGGAGCCAACTGATTACAGACTGAAATTTCCACAAACTGAGCCAAATAAACCTCTTCTTTTATTTTTGGGCATCAAGAAGAGAAAAGTAAGAGAGATGAATAATAGGAATCTCATTTTTAATATATCTTTTTAAAGGAAATATTTTGATCATCTGTCCCAAATAGGTTCCTCCCTCAATCTCCATTATAGTACATGGCATCACCTGTCACCCAGTTGCTCACTCCAGAAAACTAGAAGTCATTTTTTTCACCTCCTTCTCTCTCACTTTGTATATGCTATCACCTAGTTCAGGAGGAACTACCTTCTAAAATTAAATTGACTGTCTCCACTTTGTTGACATCATTCCAATATTAGGTACTGCTATTTCTGGCACTGATAACTGTAATATCCTTCTAACTGATGGCTTCACTTGCACTCTGACTCTTCCCAGTGTCTTAGGGGTTCTCTGACTTCTTATCAATAAATTATTTCTCCACATAGTAAACAGAGTTTTACAAATGTAAATCAAACTACAATTGGTTACTAGAATAAAATCTAACTGTTTTAACACAATTTATAAGCTCTTGCATGATCTTGAACTTGCCACCATTCTGCTTTACTAGGTTAAACAAAATGCGTATGAGAACATTGATTTAAACTGAGTTCCTATATGAGGCTCCAACAGACTAAATCAAAATGAAGTCATTTGTGCAAAGTGTCATGTAATCAAGCTCAAACTAAAGAAACAGGAAAATTCAGAAATGGACCAGTTTTTAAACGAATACATGTTAGTGATACATATTGAACACATTCATTGTGGTAGTTGGCACATGTACATGACATATCTTCTTTATACAACATATCTTAGTTCTCTTTCCATAGGCCAAAGTCTCCTATTTCCTATTTAGACCAGTTTTTCTGTACAGAAATAGAAGATTCAGACCAACTATCTGAAAGGGCCAACTTAATCTGAGATGGTATCAAAAGGAAGTCCTTTCTCCTTACAAGGAAAGTAGACTTATCCTAACCAATCCACTTTTTGGGATAGTTATGTTGTTTCCTTGTTTGACGCATGGCTACCCTACCTTAGTTACTTTTCTTGTTGCTGAGACAAAATACCAGACACCCAGGGCCAGGGATTTAGCTCAGTGGTATAAGCACCTGCCTGGTGAGTGTGCAGTCATGAGTTCAATCCCCGGCAGCACAAAATTAATTAATTAATTAATTAATTAATTAATTAAAATAAAACTGTGTTGCATACCTTGTTCTGTTCTGATCTGCTTTGATCTGTCCTCTTTTGTTTTATTCTCTTAAAAAAAAATACCAGACACCCAAAGACAAGGAGGAGATTTATTTGATTCGATTTGTAGAGGTTTCAGTCCATAGTTAGCTAGCTCCAAGGCAGAGAGGCATGGCAGAGGGAAATTGCACAGGAGAAAAGTTCACGCCAAAGGCCAGCCCTCTTTTTGTCCCTTACATCCCAGCTTCCTTCAGGCACGTAGCACTCACACCGAGTGAGGTACCCTCAAACCTACCCATTACTATGCCAAACCAATCAGACTAATTTAGTAATCACGTACCTTTGATCCCAGCATCACATACTCTAGATCCAGCCATCTCTGAAAAGTCCCACCTGTGACCACATGAGACTTAGGGGGACATCTAGATACAAGTCATAATACTACCTTATCAAAACTAACTGCTCTATCATACCTATCAGAGTAACTTTTCTAAGGAATACTATGTATTGCTGTCTGATTCATGAACTTTTAAGAAAAGGCAATTCAATCTTTAAATTTGTTGAAAAAAATTTTGAGAACTCACAATGGTTTCTTTTCATTCAACAAATGCATCAAGTGTCACACTGTTTTTCACAGTGCCTACCTACATCATTTCACATTCCCATAACAAGACAGAAGGATTCTAATTTCTTCATATCTTCTCTCTTTTTTAACATTTAATATTGGGTGTGAAGTGTTATTATAGTTCTGGATTGTACTTTTCTTGTGACTATGGAGAGAGAACATCTTTTTATGTGTTCACTGGTTATTTGCAAACTTTCCTTGAACAAATATAGATTTAGATTCTTTAACCACATATAAAATCAGATTGCTTAGGTTTTTGTTGTTGAATTATATTTCTTCACATACTCTAGAAATTAATCCCTTACCAGATATATGATTTGCAAATATTTAGTCTTGTTTCATGAATTATCTGTTCATTCTTTTGATGGTAATTATTTAATGTACAAATGTTCTAAATTACCTATTTTCCTAATTTTAACTATGCTGTAGATATCAAACTTTATCCTACATTTTTCTCATCATCAAGTCTTGAATGATAGAAAAACCCTTTAGTCTCTTCTATTAAACACAAAAATATAATTAAATGGGTTTTCTTCTTGTATCTTTCACTCCAAAATACTTTTGGTATTGTTTTTAACTTTGTGACTAAATTTTCTACTACTTAGACTAAAATTTATGTTAAATTAGATCCACAGTTCACCACTGGTCATTTTTAGCACTACTTTATTTCTCTTATTTGAATTCTTAATTTTGATCCATCTCTTCAGTTGAGTCTTCAAGTGAATTTTTCAAGAAAATCTAGGATTAAAATATAACTTCTATCTCTAATATATTGGTTTTAAAAGTTTTTATGGCCATACTACTTGATAAATACACACTTGGAACCACAAATCCTTGAATAATATGTTTTTCCTACTAAACATAGATTTTCTTCTGCTTATTTTCAACATTTACTATTTTAACAAAGGAAGTTTTATTTCTTAGGTGCAGGGAATTGATTTGGGACAGCTCATTGGGTCCCAGCCAGGGGCACAACCCAGTCCAAGCAAATCCCACAAATCTGCTCTGGGGAGAGAGCAACCTACTGAAGTCACCGTTGCTCCCAATTCAGGCTTCTCCTGCCCGATTCCAGCATGTTGCCCATTTAGCTGTACCATTCCCGTGGGAGGGGGGGGGGTCTCATTCTCAGCACTGACCGTGGATTAATGAAGGTCCCTTCGCCGACTCCACTCTCCGTTGGGCTCACCAACCCCGGACTTCAGCGCAGCTGTGGCTCCTGTCAGTGGCGACAGAATGAGTTTGGGTGGCTCTGCTGGCCAGCGTGGATACAAGCTTATGCAAATTCAGGCCTGCGCAAACTTGGCGGGTCACAGCGGAAAACGTTGTGTACATAATTTTAGCTGTTTCAATTGTAGTCCTGATGTGTTTGATGAGCTTTTTTACGTTTTAATTTCTTCCTGTGTCAAGAGGGTCCATCTCCCTCTGTCTGGATCTCTCCAGGATGTGTTATTCTGGCAAATGAGTTGTTTCTCCCGGGAGGTTTTGTATTTTGTTGCTCACTGAATGGCCATCTTTAGCTCCTCCCTTGGAAGTTTTATTTCTTTAGCTACATAATTTTTTAAAAATATTCTATGCCTTTAAGTTTTAGAATATTTTAAGTTCAAATTTTTGTACGGCATGTATCTCTGTCTCTTGCTACTGATTTTTGCCTGGACTGTATGAGAACTTTAAATTATATATTATATTCTTTTCTTTTCAGAGAGAAAAGTTTTATTCACATCTTGAATATTGCTTTCACATTGTTCTGCTCTCTGCAAATATAATTCTTGGTCTAATGTTTCTGGCTGTGTTTCTTACATCTTTTCTTTTCATGTTCTAATTTTTTTTTCATTTGTATTTTTAGAGATTTTTTCAAGTTTGTCCATATCACCAATTCAAATTTCTTCATAATAATTTTACTTTTGTCTGAAAAATACATTTTAAATTTTTTACTTTTTCATTCAATCTTTCCTTTTTTGGTTCACTCCTGACTCTTCCTTTTTGAAAGACAGATATAATTTACATAACAAAAATTTAATAATTAAGTGTATAACTGAACAGTTTTTTAATGTATTCACAATGAACACTGCCAAGTCAATCACATTTTCATTACCCCAAGAAGAAACTTTGAATGTACAAGGGTGAGCAGTTATTCCTTTCCTTATTTTCTTTGTCTACACTCCCTTGTCAACCATGATGCCACTTTCCATCTCTCAGGAATTATCTATTCTGCATACTTCATTAAATGAAATCATACAACATGTGATATTTTAAGATTTGTTTTACTTTTTTTCATTTTTTTCCTTTAATTATGTTAGTTTTAAAGCATAACACCAATCAAAATACCAACAGCATTCCTCACAGAGCTACAGAAAATAATCCTAAAATGCATGTGAAACCAGAAGCAAAAACCAAGTCATAGCAAAAGCAAGGGGAACAGGGGCAAGGCTGGAGGCATCACAATCAGAACTTAAAGGTATACTACAAAGTTACAGCAACTTAAAAAAAAAGTGCATAGCATTGGGAAAAAACAGACTTGTAGATCAATGGAACAGAATAGAGGATACAGAAAAACTCAAGGTACACTCAGTTACCTTATCTTTGAAAAAGGATAGAAATACTTTTGCTGGAGGAAAGATAGCCTTTTTAACAAATGGTAATGGGAAAATTACCCATCCAAACTCATCTACTACATACAAACTAAAATTAAAGTGGGTCAAGGATCTAAATACTAAAACAGAGAATCTGCTAGAAGACAAAACAGGTAAAACTTATACAGCCACAAGCAGAGACTTTCTGAATAGAACCCTGAGAATACAAGAAATAATATCAAGAATCATCAATGGGAGCATATCAAATTAAAAGTCTATGTACAGCAAAGGAAATTACCAACGGAATAAAGAGAAATCCTACAATACGGGAAAAATTTTTTGTCAGCTACTCCACAAAGGGCTAATATCTAGAAAATGTAAAGAATTAAAAAAATTAGCCCCCCACAAATATAAAGATCCTATCAAACAACAGACAGCTGAAATGAACTGATACCTCTCAGATAAAGAAACACAAATGCCCAATAAATATATGAAACAATGTTCAATATTGCTGGCCATTTGAAGAATGCAAAAAACAATACTGTAGATGGTAGAAATTTGGTAATACTTTTGGAGGCCTTTTACTATCCAATTACATCTCTATTTCCCATCTGAAAAGAACAGTTTTCATTCCAGAAAGAATGGCTGTCTTAAAGCAATCAAATAAAACAAATGCTGGGATGGCTATGGGAAAAGGAAACTTCTTCCTTGTTAGTAGGAATGTAAACTAGTACAATCACTATGGAAATCAATATGGAGATTCCTCAAAAAACTAAAAATATAAATTCCATTTGACCTAGCTATTCCCCTTCTTGTTATCTTCCTGAAAGAGTTAAAGGCATCCATCAAATTAAAATGACACTTGTGTATCATTGTTTGTAGCAGCACAGTTAGTAACAGCTAAATCTTGGAAGTAACCTATACGTCCATCAACAGATAACTGGAAAAAGAAAATGTGCTTTTTATATAAAATGAAGTACTACTCTACCACAAAGAAGAATGAACACCATTTAGAAGAAGGGATGCACTCTGTGACCAGAAAGTTAAATGAAGTAAATCAGACACAGCAGTTTAAATACCACATGGCTTCTCTTATGTGAGAAAGTCAATATATAAATCAAGTCTAAAATAAAAGATAAATAATAGGAAATAGTAAGGTGGATCTTTGGTATATGGGAGATGGAGGAGGGAGGGAAAGGGAAGGTGGTTGTGAAATGTTGTGTACATGTACCAAGTTAAAATAAAAAAGAATTAAGCAATGTCATGTACATGTACCAATTCCCCTTAATGAATGCAATCATCATGTACTACATAGTCATGCACCAATACAAATGAATAAATTCACAAACTACTATGTCAGTATCTCTTTATGTATCCGGAGCTTTTTCATTAAATGAGTATTTATAATTGTATTTTCTTGCTGGATTAACCTTTTATCACTATAAAATATCTTTAGTAACACTTTTTAAAGTCTATTTTGTCTATAGGGCCAGGGGTTTAGCTCAGAGGCATAAGCACCTGGCAAGCATGAGGTCATGAGTTTGATCTTCAGTACTAAAAAAAAAAAAATGTCTATTTTGTCTAACATTAGTAAAACCACTCTATGGGGTACCCTTTCTATCCTTTTATTTTCAATGTATTTGTCTCTGAATCTAAAGTGAGTATTTTACAGACAATACAGTTAGGCCATGTCTTTTTTATTTTTTTGAGACAGGGTCTCAAATGTGTATAGCTACTTGGTCTCTTCTTATCTCCCTGATGCATTCAGTACTTTTTTTTTTTAATAAAAACAACCTTCCCTGAATACAGTACACCACTGAGTCACTTTCTCTTCATTCCTCGCCACTGTCAAATCTTTTTTCTATAATATTATCTTCAAGCAGATGGAAATATTAGAGATGTAAATGGACAGCAAGTCACTGGAGGCCTCAAAAAGTATGACCAGATTTCTTTCTTCAGAAAGTTCTGTCTTCTAGTCTGAGAGTGTGAGGAATCAAAACTTTTCCTAATGATTAAATAACCTTATTTTATTTCTGAGATGTGTTTTTAAAAATCATAGCTTTCTGGGAAGTGGAAATTTCTTCATTTTTAACTACAGATTTAATCCTTATACTTGATAAGCATTTTTGTTGTTTGTTCTTTCAGCTCCATCACAGTGGTGAGAAATTAAAGGTTGTATCAGAGGCTCTAATAAAGTTACCATTAAAACTAGTTTGTTTTACTTTCATGTAAAATTAACAAAATAATGCCAAGGATAGCTAACATCTTTTATTTGCAACCTCTACAGATACAAAGATGTTTATGGGAAAATTATGAAGAAAACAGTTTGTCCAAAGCGAAGTAAGTCATCTCTTGTAGAACACTAAAAATGTTATCCCATCAATCAAAACCTAACGACACAACAACTCGGTACTCTCACTCTAAAAATCCTAAAGGAAGTACTTATTGAACTCCTCCAGGAAGTACTATTAATTTCCTAAGTCTACAATTACTCTGCAATGAACTAATAGGGATACTGCAAATATTTTAATTCTAGGGAAACAATGGCGATATGTAATAACTGATATACTCCATCAATTATGGGTTCAAGGTAGTTCAAAAACTTGACATCAGATACTGGTATGTTCCTTGCAACACTGTTATGGCTCTGCAAAGCTGAATTTTTTTATACTTACTTTAATAAAGAGCAAGGAAGAATAGTAGATTTGTTCAACTTCATTTCAAGGCATGAGAAGTGGTATAGTGCCCAACAAGTGTGGTTATAAACAAAATAAAATGCTTTTCATTTAAAAAAATAAAAGCCAAAAGGAAATAACAGTTTACTAAATTGTTAGACAAAACAAAAGGTACTTATACCCTACTACCATAGGAGTTATTTGAAAAAATGTATGTTTAACTACATGCATTATCTCTAAGCTGAGAAAATAATAACTCAGACATTAAGGATACTAGAAACCAACAAAGCTTGGAAAACTTTTCCCTAGATAGAATCCACTAATGCAAATAAACTATACTTGCATTTTCCTTCATTAAAAATTATTAAATGCTTAAGTCTATGTAACTAATAAAATAACAATCTGAATCAGAATCCAAGACATAAAAAGCTCCATATTTCACTGAAAGATTAAAGAGCACTGAACTTTCACTTTTAATTTCATAATTAACCAGCCAACACAAAAATAAAATTTCAAAACTAAAACTTTTAATATTTCTGTAAAATACCTGAATGTGTACTCTCAATAGTGGTGTCTGATTTGGAATCCAGAATTGAAGGAACTGTTCGTAGTTGTGGAACATAGTACATCTTCGAACTACCAGATGGCTTATATGGCAATAGTATAGGCTGGGCTATGGAGGTAAAGAATAGAGCAATTAATAAGAATAAAGTTATTAATTCAAAGAGTATGTATTGAGCACTTTTTGTGTGCCAGGCAGTGTTCAAGTTGAGGTATATGAGTGGACTAAACAGAAATGTGTCTTTGTTTTCAAAAGGATCCAGAATTGTAGGGGTAGGAGATAATACACATAATTAAATTAAACGGCTAGGGATGTAGCTCAGTGGCACAGTGCCTGCCTGGCAAGCACAAGGTCCTGAGATGGATTCCCAGTACCAAATAAATAAACAAATAAATAAAATAAGCAAATCACCTTCATTTTAATTTTAATGTGATATGAAAAAATTTTTAAAGAGACTAAGAACACAAGAGCAACTGGAGCAAGATGCAGTTTAGTATAATAAGAATAGGTTTCATTAAGAAGATGAGCTTTTAGCAAATCTATATATGGATGGCTCTAAATGAAAAAATATGGTAGCTGGTCTTATCCTACTCCCAGAATCACAGTCAATAATAAGAAAGGCTTTGGAAAAAAGTTTGCATTTTAAGTACAAATTTCTCAGTATTAATACAAAAACTGAAAAAGGCAAGATCCTACCACTTAAAGATAACTATTTTAATGTACATCCTATCAATTTTCCCATTTCTTACTTGCTTATAATTGTTACCATATAGTAAGTATAGTTTAAAATTGTCTTTCTACTTTAATTAAAACACGCTGTTTGAATTAAAATTTTTAATTATAAAGAATTCTGCAAGGGGCTGAGGCTATAGCTAAGTGCACAATGCCTGCCTAGCAAGTTCAATTACCAGTACAACAAATAAAATAAAATAAAATAAAATAAAATAAAATAAAATAAAATATGTGACTAAACATATTTCTGCCTGTAGCATATTTGTCTTGCCCTACCATCTCTCTCAGGTAAATTCTTTAATTATAGAATTTAAATTACACCACCTATGAAGTTTTAAAAAAGTTTATTCAAACTACATAAATGCTTCCTAATGTCTGTGCCAAGTACTCTTCTTCAAATAGTGTTTGTACAGTCAGTCATTAAGAAATAATTATTTGTTAATAAGGGCAACTGTTTAAATGTGCCTCTCATTTCATTAGTGTAGGACAGTGATGGTGAACATTTTAGAAATTTCCATGATAACAAACAGCTGGCTGGGATACACATGTCATAGGTTCGCCAACACTGGCGTAGAAGATGGAAGTATTTTCCTATAGATAGTTGTCACTTGATACCTGGGGATTGAGACCAGGACTTCCTAGGATATCAAATACATGGATGCTCAAAAGTCCCTACTATAAAATGGCATAGCTTCTGCAAATTCTCTTGTATACTTTAAAGCATCTCTAAATTATTTTTATTTATTATACTGTATTATGCAGGGAATAATGGCAAGAAAAAATTTGTACTTGTTTAGTTCAGGTGCAAATACGGTTTTCTGAGTATTTTCTTTTTGTGATTATGTAATTTGACAGATGCAAAACCCACAAATATGGACAGCCAATTGTACTTGTTTTTCTTTCATGGTATGGTAGAAACTGTTAAGTGGTTCCTCATACATTCCCTTACTTCTTCCTTCTGCCTACACACTGTATTTTCTAAGATATGTGATCAAGTTCTGGACTATAATATGAGTGCAAGAGTATGAAAAATTCTAGGAATTCCATTAAAGGGACCCCACAAAAAGCCCATCTCTTCCTGGGTACTGCAGATTCCAATAGCTTCCATCCAAAGACAGAAATCACAATTAAAGAATGCCAGAGGGCTTGGGTTATAGCTCAGAGATAAAAGCAGGTTTAGCATGACCAAGGCCCTGAGTTCAATCCCTAGCACCAAAAGGGAAAAAAAAAACAAAAAACCGGTGGGTGGATGCATAAAGCTACCTACTCAACTACAGTGGAATTCCTGTGACAAAAAAGTTGATCTTATACCCTAACACACTAACTCATATTCATTAAGCAATCAGTCAATTAATTTAAATCAATTGAAACTACCACTTACTACATACTTTTTGGCCTGTTTCTTCACTTAGAAAGTGGGCTTGATAATAATACCTTTTAGGGTTATTACGACAATTAAAGAACATAAGGTACATCAATCTGTAAAATCAGTATGTTTAGAGATAAAGTACTGAATTCTTTCAATTCCCTTCTCTATAAATGTGTTGTAATAACATATTACATAATCTCTATTTTTCTCCTTTATGAGAAACCAGGGAAAATAAGAATTACTCTTCTATTTCTCCAAATTTTCTTTTATTCTTCCTGACAAACTTTAAGATCAATTAAACAAGTTCCAAAGAACAATTCCGCTAGCATTTTTAGCAAAATTATGGTAAAATATATTTACTAAGGGAATAAATGACATCTGTACAATATTCAAGTTTCCCACCCACAAACATAACCTTCCCCTTTTCTATCTCTACACAAAGGATTAATATTTTTTCTGCACATAGGTCACATACTTTTTTTGTTTAGGCTACTTCTGAACATTTTATGGGGTTATATTCCTCACATGAATAGAATTCTGGAGACAGCTATCACTTCTGGCCAAATATCTCATGTACATTTAATTTACCCTTACAGACCACAATTTTTTCTTACAACTGTCCTCCACTTCTAGATATATTTGTAGTTGCCTATATCTATTTTATAGAACTCAACATGCTCTTGACAGATTATGATAGTCTTGCAGTAGAATGAGATCTCTCTCATTTTGAACATAACCATCTTATATTATCTAGAATTCTGTTACCATATTTAACAGTTCTAATGATTTATTTTGGCACTATATTTTATATCATTAGTACCATGCTTCAAAAAAAAAGAAATTAATTTACAGTGAAGGAAATGAGGCAAAACATAGATGCTTAAAGGGATTCATAGTTCTTACCACATGCCTTGCCACCCATAAATATGCCAAAGGTTACAAAAAAAAAATGATTCAGCAACACTGATAACTTTAGGACAATAGTTTCTGAGGCCAAGATGCTACCTTACAGAATATGGGATGCATGCTGACCCATATATGGTACTTTCCTATATCAAGTACCAGAAAGAGTGTATGCATTTAGGAATAAAGTTAGAGCCCTCTTAGAATCTTTTACTTTCAATCTTTGTGATTTGGATATTTGCTAGATGGATCTTAGAAATAACAGACAGACACTTCAACCAGAGACAGCAACTATCTAACCAATTTGCATTTTTCTCCCATTAAAGCAAGACATGGAATAGTGTACGTAGTACTGACTAAATCTTTGACCTGAACTATCAGGAACAAAGACATTAAAACATTACTAATACTTGATAGAAAATGATGAAAAATAATATTCATGCTATATACGCAGGGTTAAAAAGTCTCAGATGACTTAAGCATACTGCACCACTCTATTGGGTAAAATAACAAGACTAGAGGTCATAGCCTCTAGATCTATTTGGTTACTGCTGTGGCCATTATTGTTTTAATATTGATTTATTAATTTTCTTCCTTCGCCAGTATATACAAATTTTGATGAAGTGATGGTTATATTTATCATTTTATTAAAAGGTTGCAAAAAAATTGATAATCACAAATGAATAAGTTACAATGGACCCAGAGCAAGAATCACTATCACATGAAGATAGAAAATTTTGAGATAAATGGTTTCTGGAGTTGTCAACAACTTATGTTTGGATGCAACAGTCTTAAGGTTACTTTGGACTGTTTGCCCTGGGATAAAGGAGTACATGGCAAATAATATGTGTGAAAAAGAAACAATTGGAGAAGAAAAGAAAATTAACAATAAAATACATTTCTTTTAAAATCTGAAAGTAGAGCCAAATATAAACATGTAACATATTACTATGAATTTTATAATTTGTAGTGGGAAAATAGTCACGTCCAATATACCACTGTTGTATTTAAGTTATCAGGATTTGTTGTTGTTGCTGTTGTTGTTTTTGGTATTGCTGAAAATTAAACCCAGGGCCTCATGAATACTAGAAAAAGTGCTCTACCACTGAGCTACATACATACCAGTCCTTTTTATTTTATTTTCAGTTAGGGTCTCCCTAAGTTCAGGCTATACTTGAGGTTGTGAATCCCCTGCCTCAGCTTCCCATGTAACTGGATTATAGGCATGCACCACTGCTCCTGGCTAAAGTATACTACATAAAAATATATTTCTAGGGCTGGAATATAGCTCAATGTATTTGTCTAACATGTTTGAGGCTCTGGGCTTGATAACCAGCACAGCAAATAAATACAACACTATTTTTTAAAAGCCTCAAAAAGTTTACTTCTGGTCACAGTATTAAAAATACTGTAGCAGTAAGCCAAATAATATTAATCCTCAAAGTACATACAAGGCATTAATCATGGCTTCTACTAATTGACCCATTTGATATGAACAAGGGTTTCTGCTGTATTCACAGCTAGGTTTACCCTCTTGTGATACTGCCCTCATCATAAGAGCAGCACACTATCGTGTAGCCATGGTTCATTAGCCTGGATCTCAGAAAGCAATTGAGAACATACCCAGATCATTTCTGCAGCCTGAAGCCAAACTCAGACAAACTCCAACTAATCCATAAGCCCATGTGTGAAAAAAGCAAATGTCTGTTGTTATAAACTCCTGGAATGTTTTTAAAACTGTTTTTAAAAAATCACTGTGGCAAGAGGAAACTGACATAAAGATGTTCTTTGTGATAATTGATTCTTTATATTTAGGTAGATTCTATCAATAGCTAAAGATGGACAAGTTTTTCTGGCATTAAAAGAAAAACTAAAAATCTATTTCAAGAGGTCAGAGATTTAGCTCAGCGGCACAAGCACCTGCCCGGAAAGCGCAAAGTTATGAGTTCAATCTCCAGTACCAAAAAAATAAACTAATGGATAAAAGACTTGGGCTGGGGGTTTAGCTCAGTGGCACAAGTGCCTGCCTGAGGGCTAGGGATTTAGCTCAGTGGTGTAAGTGCCTGCCTGATAAGCGCAAAGTCATTGAGTTTGATCTCTGGTACCAAAAAAACACACACAAAAACAAAAAACAAGCGCCTGCCTGGCTAACACAAGGTCATGAGTTTGATCCCCAATATCCAAAAGCAAGCAAGACAAGCAAGAAAGAAAGAATCTATTTTGAATAGATTTATGCAAAACATTTTAAAAATATATTTTTAAGTGCTAGGGCTCAAACCCAGAGCCTCATGCATGCTCTATCACAAAAGACAGATACTTACCACTAAACTATATCTGTATATCCAAGTGACAACACTAAACGCTTTAAAGTTAATAATAAAACTCCCTCCTTTACTTGGGAAAAAAATAAGAACTGAGCTATTTATATTTCTGTCTGCTTAAAAAGGAAAAGTTTATAATTTAATTGTAAATATTATACGCTATAAACACTATCAAAATATCACAGCAACTACAGAATGTAAGACACTACATGCATTTTTCATGGCAGAGATAGCTAGCTGTTCACCAAAATTCATTTCCTCATCCTGGAAAACAATTCAGTTGCAAAGTCACGCGGGCCACTTCCAGGGCAGGTCTATAAAAAAAAAACTCCCAGAGGTGTTCTTCCATGCTTTTTGTTCTTTCCCACTAAGTATAATGGTAAAACCAGGATAACCTCTGTTTCTACATTTTTAAAGATAGCAAGGTAAGCACTCGACCTGGGTTACAGGTGACTTTTACAAGCAAGAAATAAACTGATACTGTATTTACTCTATTACATAGTTTTACATCTATTTATAACATTATGTGGTAGTATACAAAATGCAAATGTGTTTGTCTACCTGAAGACAGACCTCAATGTTTTTAAGTTACTACATACCACCTGCACTCTTAACAAACATATCATGAGATGAAAGTAAATCAACTTCAGGCAGCATGAATTCCACATATATTGTTAACTCTACTGCTAGTTAAGATAAAAATAAATCATAGATTCTTCACAGCTACATAAATTTAAAAAGATGATAATCATGTGGATTCCACTGTTTAAATTAAAATTAGATTTAATGACCAAAAAGACACAATTACAGATTTCTAAGGTATACACAAAAGTAGGGACAATAACCTTAAACGTAGTCACACTCTCTTACCATCTGAGCCACGATTAGAAGTAATCTGTTGCATGGAAGATGATGAAGCAAACCTAACAGGAATTTTCTGTAGCTTTTGGGTAGTGGGCTCTAGAATTTCCTGTCCATGATCTTCAGCATTAATAAAAATCTCAGAAGAAAACACAGCCTTTTCTGGACTTTCTGTTGTTATCTGTGTGACTGCATCAGATGATAACTTTCCAGAGAAGGTAGAAAATTGAATCTTATTCTGTTCTGGTGAACTGAACAAAAAAGACAAAAAATGAAAGAGCATATTTTTGGCCAGCAATATTTAGGTAGCTACAAGGAATATTCTGTGAACACAACAATCTCAAATGGTTATTTCCATGGTATCCTTCATTCTATTAGATACATATTAAAATGTGATCATGTGTGTGCTTTATTTACTACCATTTATGTATTTGTTTGTTTGCTTATTTATTTTTGGTCTTTTTTTTGAGACATGAGACAGTGTCTTGCTATGCAATTCAGGCTGGCCCTGAGTTCACTCTGTGGCCCAGGATGGTCTCAAACTCACAATGATCCTCTCCTGCCTCAACCTCCCAAGTCCTGGGATTATAGGTATGCACGACCATGCATGGCTTTTAAAGCCTACTTTTAATGTACCATGCCATTATACAGTTTAACTGAGGAAATAGTGGCTTTCAGTTAATGTGAATATACACTGATTTATTAGACGGCCACTATAAATTACAGGCCTGTGCTACATATCTAAACGTACAAAGATAAAGAAGAAACACAGTCTTACTTCAAGGGATTTACATTTAAATGGGGGAATAAGTTTCAAGAATGTAGTTATATATTTCCATATATAGAATTCATATTAAAAGAGTAACAAATGATGAATAGAGAGATGTTTTGCTTAAGAAGAATTCTAAATAATGTATGTGTACATCTCCCATAAAAGGAGGTAAAGCTTAGTCTCCACTCACCTTAAGAATAGGCTGGACTTCAAAAAACAGAGTATAAGACAGAGCAATGGAGCAGTCAGCAAACACTGCCTTTTACACATAAACGAGGTTGTCATTACCAGTGAGAATAGGAGACTATCACATTCTCTGTATGATGTGAAACAGGGGCACTTCTCACCAATATGGCATTCTTTGCCTAAACCTGAAATACCAGTCTCATTATGAGAAAACATTAGCCAATCTCAAACTGAGGAACCACCCACAAAATGTCTGACCAGTATGCCTCAAACCTGCTAAGTTCATGAAAAACAGAGAAGGAATAAATGACTGCCATATACCACAGGAGAAAAAGACATGATAACTGGCTCAGTCCAGTTAGGTTGCTATGTGGCTTATAAATAACAGAGTATCTGGAGATAAGATAGATATTTTCATTGCAAAAAGAAGTAATGAATGAAAAAGGGAGGGAGGGTAATAAGTCCCAATCTTTAAACTCAAGAATAATCTTTGACTCAAGATCCTACCATTTAGGTTCACTGGGTTGAAGATCTTGCCTTCTGGACCCACTAGGGCACTGACTTTGCCCCCACAGCATTGGACAATCCTGTACCTAATACAGTTCTCTGCAGTAGACCTACTTTCTTGATGACTCTCAGTCTGAATTCCACATGCTCTGCCCTCCTCAGCTGGAATTCTACCCAGATGGCTCTACTAGTTTGGACTGCCCTATCCTCAGACTCTACTAGGTACTGCCTTGTGGGTTCTCCAGGGGCTTCCACTCAGCGATTTCCTATCTCAGTCCTGAGGCTCTCTAGGGCATCTACATTACCAACTTTGCTGGGAAGTACTGTACTGGGGCTCTGAGTGAAATGCACGCAGGAAAAGAGACAGTAAGCACCAAGGCCCCACCGTTGCCTAAAGCATCTCATTTGAAATTATTTTATCCTCAAGGCCTTGTATTCTGGGCCATAGATGAGAGTGGCAGTCCCAAAAATATAAGAAATGCCTTTGGACTAATTCTTCAGTTTTCCTGAAGAACTGTATCTGCCTGCCCATACTAATTTTTTTTTAATCAAATGATCTCTTGGCCATACTGTTGGTGTTTTCTCCCAAACATATGTTCTCATTTTTCATAATAAGAAACACTAAGAATTTTCCATTTTTTAAATTTCTGCTATTTTGATTAGAATTCCATCTTTAAATTGTTTCTTTTCTTGCATTTTACAATCAGAATGTAAAAGAAATCTACCTGCACTTTCAACACCTCACTTAGAAAATTCTTTAGTCAAATTCAGAATCTGCAAGTTCTACATCTCATAAAACATGAATGTAATTCATTAGGACATGAATGTAATTCAGCCTAGCTCTTTGATACTTTATAAAAAGGAATGGCTTTTCCATCAGTTTCCAACAACACATTCCTAATTTCTGTCTGAAATTGATCCCTACATATATCTTATACAAAACACTTTACGATTAAGGATTTCTCTACGGTTTTTCAACTTTCCTAAGCACACACCAAAATGAATGTTAACAACCTGTTCACAGCAATCTTTTCCTAGTATGCACCTAAAAAGTCTTGCAACACCTACCCATTACTCAAGTCCAAAGCTACATTCATATTTTTAGGTATTTATTATAGCAGCAATTCTACTTCTTGATATCAATTTTTGTCCTAGTCTATTCAGGCTGCTGTAACAAAATACCATAGACTGGGTGGCTTATAAATAGAAATTTATGGCTAACAGCTCTAGAGCCTGTTAAGTTCAAGATTAAGGCTCTGGCAGATTTGTTACCTAATGAAGGCTTGCTTTCTGGTTCACAGATGACATCTACTTGCCATGTTATCACATGGAAGAAAGGGCCAACTAGTTCTCTAACGTCTCTTTTATAAGGGTTCTAATCCCATTTAAGAGGGAGCCATCCTCAGACCTCATTACTTCCATGAAGATCCTACTTCCAAATAACCACACTAGAGGATTAAGTTCAATATACTGATTTTCAGAAGACACAAATATTCAGACTATAGCAACAACTAAACTAAGGATCAGGTCATGGAACAGAAAAAAGACATTAACAGAAAAATTGATGAAATGCATGTACAGACCAGGAGTTCATTAATAGCAATGAACAAATGCTTGTGTCTTAGTTTCCACACATGTGATGACAATTTTATATTTTAACAATAGGAAAACCTGGGAGAGGGCTACAGACAGTTCTATTTTGTATCTTTAATGTGAAGCTAAAATTATTCAAACACTAAAGTTTTTATTTTAAAAAAGCAAATAATACTGTATTCTATCAGGGTAATATCAAGAACATATCAAAAGGCAGAAAAAATTTGAATCTCTGAGCCTGTGTCTACTTTTCACTAAATAAAAAGGACAAATAAAAGAACATAGATGTAAAACTGTGTATACAGTCAATCCAAAAATCTACACATAAATTAGAATACAAAGTTTTAGAAAAATTGCCAGATAGACCAAATTTTTAAAAATTTGTTAATTTTTCCATATCAGTAAGTTAAGCAATTAAAAACTAAAAATATCATAGGTAAAATCTTAAAAATAACCAATTACCTAATAAGTATAATAAAAGATACAAAAAAATAATACAGAGAAAAATGAAAGGTCATCTAAAATGGACTTCTGCTGTAGGGACTATGTAGTAATAGTGGTCAGCAGCATCACCTTCTGTGGTAAAGAGTCAGGCCTGTCACATGTGATTTTCCCGAGGGGAAAAAAATAAAAGCATTTCTTCTATAGCTGAGAAAGACACAAGGATGACAACTCTCACTACTAATACTCAATTTAATACTCGAAATTTTAGCTAGAGCAATTAGTTAAGAGAAAAATAAAAGGGATGAAAATAGGAAAAGAAGTCAAACTACCCTTATTTGTACACAATTATCATTCTATACTCAGAAGATCTTAGTGACCTGCCAAAAGAATTTCAGAGCTGATAAATACACACAGCAAAGCACCAGGATACAAAACCAACATAAAAAAAATAGTTGCCAGGCAGTGTGGCACAGAAGGATCATCCCAGCACTTGGGAGGCCAAGACAGGAGGAACATCACAAGTTTAAGGCCAGCCTGAGCTAGACAGTTAAGTACAAGACCACCTGATCTATATGGCAAGACCCTGTCTAAAATACATACATACATACATACATACATACATACATACAAACATACATACAATCAGTAGCTTTTCTACACACTAATAATCCACACATCCAATAATGAATTAGCTGTGAGCAAATTTGGGAGTAAACCCATTCAACATAGCTTCAAAAAATTATAAAATACCTAAGGTCCAATCTAACCAAGGAAATGGAAAGACATCTACAGTGAAAATTTTGGAACACTGGAGAAATGGAATATGACACTAGAAAGTAGAAAGACTTCCCATATTCATCACAGACTGTCAAAATTAATATTGCTTAAATGGCCATAAGCAAAAACAAGCTATAGACTCAATGAAATCCCCATCAAAATATTACTAACATTCTTCATATAACTAGAAAAATCTTAAAATTCATATGGAAACACAAAAAAACCAGGGTAGCCAAAAGCAATCTGAAGCAAAATGAGCAAGGATAGACAAATCACAATGCCTCATTTCAAATTGTACTACAAAGCCATAGAAGAAAAAACAATATGATACTGGTACAAAAATAGACATATAGATCAAAAGAATAAAGGGCATATTTAAAAAATGCAACTAGAGCCACCTGATTTTTTTTTTTTAACAAATGGGTCAAAAGCATATGTTGGAGAAAAGATAACCTCTTTTTTAGTTTGTTTTGTTTTGTTTCATTTTGTTTTTTGAAACAGTGTCTATGTAGCCTAGGCTGGTCTTAAACTATATAGTGCAGGCTAGCTTCAATCTTTGGCAGTCTTCCTGCCTCAGCTTCCCAAGTGCTAGGATTAAAACAATCTCTTTAACAAATGATATTCAGAGAACTAGATAACCACTTGTAGAAGACTGAAACTAGAACCCTATTTCTCACCCTGAACAATAATTAACTCAAAATGGATCAAAGATACAAGATGTAAAACTGAAACTTGTAAAAGAAAACACAGAGAAAACACTTTAAGTAATAGGCACAGGCAAAGACTCCCTGATAGGAATCCAATAACACAGGAAATAATACCAAGAACCAACAAATGGGATGACATTAAAATAAAAATTTCTGCACAGCAAGAAAAACAACTAACAGTGAAAATATACAGGTTTTAGAATGGGAGAAATTTTTTGCCAACTACAATTCCAACAGAGTAATATCTAGAATGTACAAAGAACTCAACATAGTGAACACTCAAAAAACAAAAGAGCTCAACTGATAAATGGGCAAATGAATTAGACATTTCTCAAAATAAATATAGATGGTCATTAAGTATATAAATAAATATTCAACTTCTTTGGCCTCTAGGGAAATGCAAATCAAAACCACATTGATATTCCACTTTTACACCATTCAGAATGACTATCAGGAATGGAAAAAAAAATAAAACTTGGTGCAGATGTAGGTGAAAAGGAACCCTTCTACACTACTGTTGAGGATGCAAATTAATACAGTCACCATGGAAATCCATGGAAGTTCCTCAAAAAACTAAACTACCATATTAACTCAGCTATAGCTCTTCTTGATATATCCCTGAAGGAACTAAAAGACAGTATCCTCTAAGAATACTTGCGTATTTGCTTACTAGAACACAATTCACAACTGCAAACAGAATGGAATCAGTCTAGGTGTCTAACAACTGATGAAATGCAGTGTTAATATACAATGATTATTCAGCTGTAAAGAATGAAATTATGAAAAACAGATTATTATGTTAAGCAAAATAACTCAATACTCAGAAAGACAAGGATTGCATGTTTTCTCTGATATGTGGAATCTACTAAGAGGAATGGGTCATGTAGTATGGGTCATGGTGGGCATGACTATATGTATATCTGCTCCCTGACCTCTTCTCTTGCTTTCTAACCCACTCTGCCTTGGTTGCCATGAGTTGAGGAGTTTTCCTCACCCATGTTCTTCTGCCTTGAAGTCTTTGCCTTGCAGTGAGACCATGGACTAAAATCTCTGAAATCATGGACCAAATAAACCTTTCTTCCCTTAAGTTATGGGCATCAGATATTTTGTCCTAGCCAAGAAAGCTGATCAATACAATCTTAAACCATTGAATAAAATAAGAAAACATGACTCAACAGAGAGTTGATGTACATTACTGGTGATGCTAACCTCAGTAACCTGGCTAAAATAGTTATCTGTCAGGATTCTCCACTGTAAAGTTCCTTTTTTCTTTGTAAATACTAATATTTGAGGGAAATAAAAGAGGAATCAAAGTGGGGGGGAAGACAGACATACAATCTCCCAAAAGAGTTTGTTAGCCTATCTTCAACACAAAAATAATTAGTAAATTATACCACTGGATTATCAAACATTTCTTTCAAAGTAATTCAATTTCTTATAACATTTTATGTCATCTTGCCAAAAGCCCTTGGAAAGTATAAATACATTACCTTCTCATATTCTTATTTACATACTTCTTGAAAGACTTCTAGCAGATTAGTCAGATACAACCTCCCTTAAAAGAACTCATACTGCCTTTTCTCAAGAACTTACATTTGCTTAAATATTTAAAACCCTTTATCACAAATTTCATCAGCTTCACTGTTATCACAATGAGACTCACCCATCTGCAGATACCGGAGTCCCTTCTGGTTTGGAATATCCTTCCAAATCTGAAATGTTCACTTGTATTTGCCTTGAGGTTGTTATCTGGCTATTCTGAGAAGGTACAGTGTTCAAGTCCTGAGCAATAGTATTACTATCTGGAAGAGGAGACTGTACAACTTGGAAGTCCAGTGAAGATTTAGGTCCTAGAAAACCTAAAGATTCTTGATTCTGTGCTACAGATTTACTGGTCAATAATCTGGAGGTTGGTTCCAATGATCTCGAAGATACAGTTTGTAGGTCAGAGTTAAACTCACTATTCATCCTTGTTTTAGAAGCAGGATCCAATGAATAAAATCTTTTATCTAAGGTTCCACTATCCAACTTGGAAGGAGTCTTGGGACTAAGAGTGATACGAACATAGGAAAGTGCTTTTCTATTTGAAGGTGGAGCAGATGCAGATGTTGCTAATGTATAATGATCAGGAGGTAAATGGGAGATTGTATTATTGAATTTAGTTTCAACATTTATATTAGAAACATGTGATTTAGGTGTATGTTTGTTCTTTTCTACTATACAATCCTGACTTTGAGAGAGAGGAAAATAGTCTTTCTTCTTGTGGTCATCTACACTTGGGATTTCGCTTTGATGCTGATTGAAAAAAATGGAAGGAAGGTCTGAAGCTATATGATCCTGACAATAGGGAAAGGAAGAATGGCTTACTCTCATCTCATGATCTATATGTCCTATAGGTGGGGGTCTGCTTTGCTCAAAGAGTTCTTGTTGTTCAAGAAAAATGCAAGGAGGAACATCTGGACAAGGGGGTAAATGGTGTTTTTGTTGATGGTGATCTGCATGTAGCTCTTTGCTTTGTTCAAAAAGCTCTTGTTGTTCAAGAAATATAAGTGAAGGAAGATCTGGAGTTATAGTTATATTCTTCTCTTTTACTCCTAGTGTGGAATTTAGTCTGCTTGTGCTAATGAGCATATGGCTATCAGAAAACTGAACTTCCTTGAAATTGCTACAATTTGCACTGCTACTGGGCTTAGAAAGGTTGGCTTTAAAATCTGATCTTTCTAAGAGTTTTTCTTCTTGATGAGAATGCTCAAAATCAACAGGTGACTTTTTACTTTGCCTATGACCTTCTAGTACAAGGGTCACATCTTTATCTGGTGAATGTTTAACAATGTTAAGTGATGAAGGGGAAGAGGTTTTCTGTTTAAGATCTCTAGGAGGAGTTTGCTCTTCAGTGACATTAGAATTAAATACCCCCACAGATGCTCCAGAACCTTGACTATTTTCAGTAACACCAACCTTAAAAACAGAGGAATCTGAAATGCATTTAGAATGTCGGTGAGATGAAAATGTGATGGAGGTAGTAAACTGTCTCATGGGCTCAGGGGTAGGTATTTGTGTCGAAGAATGAAAATCCACACAAGCAGGTCCTACTAATTCTGGCAGCCAGGGATCCGATTTTTCATAAGTTGGTGCTTGAAAACTCTTGCTGATGTTGTTATGAAATTGGGAATGACTTTGTAACTGCAAGGAATTCCAAACTTTGAAATGTGAGTTGTTCTGGTCTAGTGATTTAGAAAAATTGATGTGCCTGGTTCTCCATGGTGATGGGCACCGTTGTCCTCTGATCACTCCTGAGGGTTCAGTAGATCTAAAAACACAAGAGTGGCTGTCCAATTGTGGCTGTTCAGGAGTCAGAGTCCTAAAACATCCTCTTTCATGGCTCTCAATAATAATGTGACTGCATACAGGCTCGGGTGTGCTCGCTATTCCCCGTGGACTCTGTAAACCCTAAAAGACAAAAATGGGTTTTACTTGAAGTACCAAAACAGCTTTATATTATGCTAATGAGTGTTCTATCCAGACTAATATTTGATCACGAAGAGCAGGTCGTTCTTTCATAAATGAAGTAAATCAAAGAATATAACAAGAAAATAAGTTAACTACAGAACAAAATGGTTCATGACAACTGAGACCACCCAGAAAAGTTCTCCTAAAAATTTTCCACTATATTACAACAAAGACTACTACTGCTTCCCAATAATTATTCTCACACCCTTCTTTTTAGTAACCAAAGTAACTCACCCAAACTTTGGCTGACCATAAATCCACCAAACTGGAGACATTTTGTTGTTTCTTTGTTTTAAAAAGTTGGCCTAAAATATTTGCTCTCACTAGCTTATTAAAAAAAAAAAAAAACAGTAAAAATACAGCTGAGCCAATTATAAAACTTTTAGACCATAGCTATTCTACTCCAACAAACTACCACAACAAAACTATAGCTTGACCTACATTTCACACTAACAAAGTTATGAGAAGCCTAGAATTTCACTCTTAAAAAACTGTAATGAGGCATCCCAACACCCCAGTCAGTGTCTGCCAGTGAAGATGGAGCAGGAAACCAGGACAGGCATTTACACTACAGCAATGTAAAGCAAATGTTCAGTGTGTTGACTATATCAATGTCAGTATTACGGCTATGTTATCATTGGAAGAAACTGAGTGAAGAGCATTTATGAGCTTCATATTCTTTCCTTGCTTGTTCTGTAGTACTAGAAATTAAACCCAAAGCTTTTGCACTGAACTACATTTCAGGTTTTTGTTTTGGGGATTTTTTTTTTCTGGCTTTGTTTGTTGTACTGAGGTACAACAAACAAATCTTGTGGTACTGAGGATTGATCTATTTTTCATTTTTTAATTTTGAGACAGGTTCTCAATAAGTGGATAGAAGGGGCTCAAATTTGTGGTCTTCCTGTTTCACAGTCTCAGAGTGCTGGGATTACATATGTACCATCACGTCCAGCTTAAAGTAACTCATGTAAAATTCTGAATTAGGTATCTCAGAGCAATTGTTATATTTTTTAAAAACCCCTCTTAGCTTCCTGCCTCAATATGTGATCATTCATTCTTGCATGTGCTACTGCCACTGTGATGCCATTCACCACAAGGTAATACAGTGAGGGAACCCTCAATAGAGCAGCAGCACCATGCTGTTTGGACTTTGAGTCTCTAAAACTCATAGCTAAATTTAAGGAAATAATACTTCTCTTTATAAAGTACCTAACCTCTGGTATTTTATTAGAGTAATGTAAATCAGAATATGCACTCTCTTGCATGTGTAATCTTCAAAAGCTAATCCATAGGACAGTCCAGATATATACACTAACATTTACAGGAGAAGGAATCCTTTAAAAAGAGTTCAAAAAATGAGGAAAGAATCATCTTTCCAACATACAATACTGAAATAACTAAACAGTCACATGCAAAGAATGAATTTGCATGCCATGCATAAAAATTACCTCAACAGAGACAGGCAACAAAATGAACATAGGTAAACTGGGCTAAATAAAGTTTTAAAATCTCTGTGCATCAAAGAACACAGTAAAAAGACAACCTATAAAATGGGCAAGAATATTTGCAAATCAGATTTCTAATAGGGCTTTATATCCAACATACATACAGAGTATCTACAACTTAACCACTTCCCTCCAAACAACCAACAAAGAACCCAAATCGAAAAACAAAACAACCCCCCAAAACAACCAATCCAACTCAAAAACAGACAAAAATTTCAACAGGCATTTATCTAAAGAAAATGTGCAACAGGACAACACATAAAAAGAATCTCAGTATCACTAATCACAAAAGAAATAAAAACCAATAACACAAGATATTACCTCAAATTTATTAGGATAATCATTACAAAAGCAAAACAAACGAGACATAACAAATACTTTCAAAGATGTAGAGAAATTAGAACTCTTGAGATCGCTAGTGAGAATGGAAAACAGTGTAGCGTCTATGGAAAACAATATAGGGCTTCCTCAAAATCCTGCAGAGAGAATGACCATTTAATTTGGCAATTATACTTCTGGGTGTTTACCAAAAAGAAAGCAGGATCTCAAAATACACAATCATGTTCACAGCAGCAATATTCATGAGTCAAAAGGCAGAAACAACTCAATATCCATTAGCAGAAGATTGGATAAACAAAAAATGTATTATGCATATATAATGGAATACTATAAGTCTTAAAAAGGAAGAAAATTCTGACAATACACAACCCGAATGAATTTTTAAGGCCATAACACTATTAATAAGTCAGTCACAAAGACAAGTATTTTGTCAAGTTTCTCATCCTACTGTGTGTGCTAATTATTATTCCTAAATTTAGACTGCTACAGCATATATTTTGACCTTTAAATGCTTTTGACAAGTACTGGTGACAAAGCCATCCTAACCCCAGGAAAACTCCAAGTTGACCACAAGAAAAGAAATCCCCTGCACCAATCCTTCCGGAAAACTTCAGACAAGCTGAAACAGTAAGCCACAACTTTTTATAACAAAATCTACATTGAGCCTTCTGGAGCTAACAACCAGTAACAGAAGAGTGGGCTTCTATCTTCAAAAGCACTGTTAATCTGGTATAGAGGTTAGCAGGCAAGCAATATAATATGCCACAGCACTCTCTGAATAGAATACAACAGCACCTTACTTTATTAGAGTTTTCCTATTTTTTAGAAGTGCCACAGGGATGAAGCCACTGAAGCCCTTTGGAGTTCACAACTTGTCACAGATTTCCAGGGATGTCAGTGGAACTGTGGGTTTAATATTTGCCCCCCTAGATTTGGGACTCGCTTTGGTCTCATTCCTTTGTAGCCCTGTATGTAACTTTTGGAATGGAAATCCTTATCTTGTGTCACTGGAAATGTCTATTTTATGCCACTGAAGATGAAAGTGTTTAACTTCATTTTTATTTGTACAAGAGCTTATAGCTAAGTTTGCCTTAAATCTCAGTGGAGAATTTGAGGTTGGATATTTTTAGCAATGCTGACACTGTTAGGACTTTGCAACTCTTAGAGATGGACTAAATGCATCTTGCATAAAGGGATGCACATGAGTCTTTGGGAGGCCAGAAGCGCAATATTTATGGTGTTTAGATGTCCCCTCAAAGCCTCATGCAATCTTAGGTTGGGCTGTTTTAGAGGTGGTTAGATCTAGAGTGTGAATGATTCATGGTGCAATGCTGGGATTAAGGGAATGTGATTATTAAATCAGTGCACTGATTGGTCTGGCACTGCTCTAATTCTGGTAGTCTAGATAAAATAGAAAAGAGGCAGAAAGATGCTGTTATGGTCCTTGTTGCTTTTGCTGTCTTCTGCCCACCATAAACTGTTCTCTGTGAAGCCACCTTGCCTTGGAGTCAGCCGATATGGACTGAAAACTACAGAATGTGAGCTAAATGAATCTTCCCTCCCTTAACTGGTAGGTGTTGGATACTTTGTCCTAGCAACAAAAAAATGTAACTAAGACAATACTTGTCAACTTTTCTTAAATTAACCATTCTAACAGGTGATATGCCATTCTGGTTCTCACTTGCATTTTCCTAATGTTTAGTAGTAATGAGTCCCTTATCATATACCTGTTGGCGGTTGTATGTCTTCTTTGGAAAACTCTTCATTTAAGTCTCTGTACATTTTTTTAACCAGGTTGTTTTTTGTTATTGAGATATAAAAGTTCTTTATTTGGGATAGTAACCCCTTTTCAGAGATATGGCTTGACAATACTTTCTGCCATAAATTGTCACTTCATTCTGTTGTTTACTTTGCTATGCAGAAGTTTTTGGACTGGTTTTGTTGCTTTTGCTACAAGGTGTTTTATGAAAGCCACATGACACTGACAAAAAAAAATACCTATAGAAGAGGCGCAACAAAAAAAGAAATCAAAACCTATCACTAAAAAGATCAACTATCACAAAGGAAGACACAAAGACAAAAGAACTACAAGACAGAAAACAAAATGGCAATATGTTCTTCCCTATCAATAATCACTTTAAATGTAAATGGATTAAACTGTAATGATGGATGTTAGATTTATGAATAAACACATGCTGAAAGGATGGAA
The DNA here is from genome assembly GCA_004027455.1 of Hydrochoerus hydrochaeris. NCBI lineage: Eukaryota > Metazoa > Chordata > Mammalia > Rodentia > Hydrochaeridae > Hydrochoerus > Hydrochoerus hydrochaeris. The sequence continues at coordinate 39,475 of PVLA01006594.1, read as the reverse complement.
AAACATTATAAACAAAAAGTAACCAAAAAAGAGCACACAAGTGTCACATACTTTTAGTCAAAAACTCATAGAAAGACAAAGAATGTCATATGATAAAAGGGAAGATGCAACAATTTATAAATATACATCAGAGCACCTAAATATGTAATTTAGACATTGGCAGAATGAAAGAATGAGCAGGCAACAGTATAACAGTAGACTTTAAAACCCCACTTTTAACAATAGCATATACATATACAAAACATTCCACCCAACAGTTGCAGAATGCACACTTCTCTCCAGAGCACATAAACATTCTTCAGGAATGATTATCTGTTAGGTCATTAAACAAGTCTGAACAAATTCAGCAACACTGAAATCACATAAAGTTTTTCCCTCCAGGAACAGTGGATTGACACCACAAGCCAACAACAGAAGGAAACCTTAAAAAAAAAAAAAAATCACAAATGCATGGAAATAAAACTACATTCTTGAACAACTAGTGGATAAATGTAAGATGAAATCAAAGGATGTCAGCAAATACCTGAGACAAATGAAAACAAAAACATGGCATAACAAAACTTATGAAGCAAAGTTTTGAAAAACAAAAAGTCTTGGAGATAAGTGGTGGTGTTGGTTGCATAACAATGTATATAAAATTTAAAAACTAAGAGGGAAGTTTGAGTGATAAATGCTTACATTAAAAAAGAAAGAATTCAAATAAGCATTCCAACTTCACACCTCAAAGAACAAGAAAAAGAATAACATAAACCCAAAATTACAAGGAAATAAATAAGAGGCATAAAATCTCTTCTCACATAAGGAAGTGTTTTAATCTATTTTCTGTAGACTACAATAAAATACCTGAGGCTGAATAGTTTGAAGAAAATGAAACTATTCGGTATTACTAGTTTGTATTTGGCATTTTTGCTAAACATAACTTGAGTGAGACAGTGCTGCAAATATTTATTTTTTATTGCTATCTAGAATTCTACATTATGAACAAATCTTATCTGATTCCTATATTTTACACTTCATTGACATTTATGCTGTTTTCAGATGTTGTCTACAACAATTATTTGTGCTCATGTCTTTCACTGAACATTGTACTAATACCTTGAATAAACACTTAAAAATGTAAGACTGACATATTCAAGAGCAGGCATATTTATAAAATAATTGTAAATTCATTTTTAAGAATATTGCACCAATTCACTTTCCTAGAAGCAATATGACAGTTCCATTTGCTTCACAGCATTTTCAATAGTATTGTTCTTTATTTACTATTTTACATAAAGTAATAGGATTATGGGTGCTAGGTTTCTCACTATTGGGGAAGGAATTACAGAGAAGGGAAAAGGACAGACTAACTCTAGTCTACTGGAATGGAATTGCATATACCAGTAAAAACTTACAATTTTCATGAATTTTAATGCCAATGGATAAGGAAACAGATATCCAAGAGGGTATACTTGTGTGTGTGTTATTATGTCTATACATACTGCTGAAAGTGCATAAAGGAAACAGCATCATGATTTATTAGGCAATTGAGCTTAAAGATTTTGGTATTTAAATACCACTTATGTTGAAAGGAACCAAGCCATTAGAGAAATGGCTAACTCCAGGTCTGAGAAAAAGAATAAACAATGTATGCCTGAAATATCTTCTTATACCAGAAAGTAAGTGCTCTCAGAATGATGGAGATACAAGAAAAATACATAGGAACCAGTTTGACAATGTGGGATAATTTGATTATCAAAATAAACAATGACAATACCACACTGTGATTCTCTGACTAAACGAAAAAACTAAGAGTCCACACTAATATAAACAGATAAATAAATAAAGGTTCCAAGGCTGATGAAATTTTTGAATCCTCTCATTACAGTTATCATGTTTAAAAAGACTCAGACAACAATAAATACCAAAATAAGTATACTGTAGGTACAGCAAAAAGAAATAAACTAAAACTACACATCCATACAGAAGTCTAATATTGTGAAAAAACAATTTTCAAAGAAGACATATCAGTGATTCCATCTATATAAATCTTAAAACCATACTGAAGAGTGCTCACACATGCCAGTATAAAAAAGATAGGACAAAGGATAAGGATGAAGCTACTATAAGTAGTAGGGCTACAGCAGTCTTAGCATACATGATTCTCACAGGTTCAATCCCCACAAAAAGTGACTGGAGAAGGACATACAAAGAACAATAGTATCTGGCAATATTCTATTTCTCAAGGTGAATAGTGGCTATAAAGGAATTATTTTAACTTCTCTTCACTGTTTGCATAAGTGTTTCTATGTATGAAATAGCACGTAACAGAAGTAAGCTCTATTAAAAAGAAAGTCATGTTTACATAAGCTATTATAACTGTCTTCTCCTTCTTCTTTTGCAGTACTGTGGAGCAAATCTAGTGACCTCATACATGCTAGGAAAATACTCTACTCCTGAGCTACTCTTCCAACCCTATAACTGTGGAGTTAAGTAGAAAATATCTATATAAAGACAGCTGGATTTCATTTGCATTTCAAGAGGTCAATCTTAAGGAAAAAAAACACATGTGATGTTTAGTCTCTCTGTTCCAAAAACACAATGATAAAAAGAGCAAATCTATTCTTATTTTTCTAAAAAGATAAATTTTTTCTCAATAGATGAATTTGGAATTAATCAAAACTTACAGAATCTAATCCTTAAATCTTAACTTTTGATGTTTAAAACACCTAACACTTCAGTAAAAGATTATTAGCAACTCCACTGTAATCACCAATGTCAAGGTAAGAGATTCAATTTCTATCATCTTTTCTTTCACATTTTCTGTTTTCATTACTAGATTTCTTTTTTACCTCAGACAAGTCAGGTGTTCTACTATGACCAAACAACTTTGCCTTGATCTCTTCTACTTTCCTCCTGTCATCTTCATTTAATTTTGATATTGAGTATCCATGGTTATCAGCCAAATTAAACTTCAGATTCCAGGCTAGAGAGAAAGCATAGCAACATTGAGATGATACAAAACTATCTAGTGATTATAAGAGCACAGAAAATTATCAGTATCTGTAACTTAATACCTACCACAATGCTTAGTATCTACTCAATGATACAACCTAGTAAAGTTCTTGAAAGAGATCATTTTACTAGAGTATTTTTTTAAAAACCATATTCTACAGGTATTTCTCTAAAGAACTTTTAAATACAGTAATAAATCATTTTATCTTAATCTCCAATCCATAGAGTCCTTCTGTCTCACTTTTTAGCTCCTGTTACAGTTATTTCCACTTCCATGAAAGCTATTTTAAATTAATACAGCTAGAAAGGGGCTGGGGATATAGCTCAGCAGCACAGCACCTGCTTGGCAAGCACGAGGTCATGAATTCCATTCCCAGTACTAATAAAAAAAAAAAAAAAACTACTAGAGAACTCTTTGTAGAGTCCAAATGTACAAGGAACAGTGTAGGGAGTTAATCTCAAGGAAAGATTCCCATATAAGACTGAGTTGCTCATAAATTGTTCCCCAAAACATATTCCCGATATATATTAAAGATTTTACTTTCTCTTTAATAGAATTCTACTATTAAAGAAAGTACTATTACTAGTACTCTAGTAAAAACACTCCTTTCTATCACAAGTCTTACTATAAAATACCTTGACATGTCTTGCTTTTCTAACATCTCAGATCAGCTTCAACAATTGTATTTAAAAAGGGGAAGAAAATATACATAGTTTTAGAATACAAAACAATTTAGAGAAGAGAAAACTAGAGGCTTTTTCTGCACTCTCCCCAAAAGGATATTACAGTGGGAAGATCAGGGAAACATAAAAGCTTTAGGAACTTAGAAGTCTAAACTACTTTCTTATTCACTAAGTGACACATCAGAGTCTAAACACTTCAAAAACTGTAAACTCAGACTCACACTATTAATATCTACCTTAGCTACACTGTTGTTTAAACAGCTTTTTTTCTGGATATCTGGTAGAAAATATAATCAACATAACAAGTTCTATAGGAAAATAACTCCAAACATCTAACTGTAAACAAATTGTTAAACTATAATATTTGTAAACCTGAACATGATGAAATGACAAATGATCAGGTCTTACCTCTTTTACGTACCCGGTATTCCTCTTCCTCTGCATTTCTAAGTATTTGCTTGGCGTGATCCAACGAGGATTCACACTGCAGAAGGTTTCTTACATGTGCACCCAATGAATCTACACTACAACCACCATCCTCACTCTCTGACACACCTTCTTTGCTGTCTGTTAGGCTTGCCTTGGATGAAGCATATGGAAAGAAGTTTAGAAAAACATCTGAAACTGATTCCAAAGACTCTGGAAAACTACTGTCCCAAGAGCAAGAAGCATTTCCATCACTTGCATCACTACTTGTTTCACTTTTTATGATAGTCATCATAGGGATAATTTTATTTCCAATGGTTCCACTATAATCTTCAGGTTCAGACCTTACTATGGACTTGGCCGCTTCATATTGCCTAACAGTTTCCTCTAAAGCCACTCTGGCTTTGCTTTCTCTTTCCTGTAAAGGATTTCTAATTGTAGTTGAACTAATAAACTCCCAATTTTCAAAGCCTCTCTGACATTTCAAACTTGTCTGTGTGCCAATATCCTTCTGTATATACCTGTTGTTTGGGTTATCCTCTGTAAATGGTTCTCTCTGAAGCGTATCACCATTAGATATATCAACTGTAGGGGGTTCCTTGAAACAAACCACTTTCTTAGATTGTATAAATGAAATATCATTTACATCTCTGAAGGGAATGAGGGGAGCAGAAAAGTTGCAACGTTTTAGTGCTATATTTTCTGCCTCCATTAAAAGTGTCCGAATTTCTTTAAGCGTTTCAGAACTATTTTCTGTATCCTGGATCTCCTCAGAGTCAGTATCTGGCTTAGTTACAACTCCCCCATTAATCTGAGAATTTAAAGGCTTATCATTTGGCCTAACATCAGAGGAATTCAAATTATTTAGTAGCCTTTGGACATGTTCTGAAACAAGTTTGTGTTTCTCATCAGGTAAACAAGTACTAGGAGAAACTACTGGTAACTCAGTAATTTGATCAGCTTGCCTAAGACGAGTTGAGACTTTCAGAGCATCTTCAGTTACATGTCTACCTGGCACATCCTTCTGATGGAAGGTATTTCGTTTTTCACTGTATGAAAAAGTAGCAGCAGAAGATGCTGGCAACACCACTTTCTGATCAGCTGGCTCAGGGATTGTTGAAACTTTTAGTGCATCTTTAGTTAGGTGTCTGTCTGGCGATTCCTGTGGATAGAAAGTATTAGATTTCCCTTTGTGTGAGTAAGAACCAGAGAGAGATACTGGTGTCCCAGTATTTATGTAAGTTGGTTCAGGGACAGTTGAGATCTTTACAGTATCTCCACTTTGATCTCTATCTGGCATCTGCTGTTGAGGTTTTATTCTCTGAGAATACAGACTACAAAAAACTGTCTGTGATGGAGCAATCTGGTCATTTAAGCCAATCACAGGTGAAATCTTGGGTTTCTCTTTCTGCAAGTAGGAACTATGGGTAGTTGTTGGTGACTCAGTCTTCTGGTCTTCTGGTCTATTTACAGTTGAAATCTTGGGTTTCTCTTTATGTGAGTAGAAACTTAAAGGTGTTGTTGGTATCCTAAACTTCTGGCCATCTGTTTCAGAAAGAATGACATATAAAGCACCTTCAGGAATATTTGGCAACTCTTGCTGATGAAAATCACTGGGCTTCTCTCCATGTGAATAGGAAGCAGAAGACACTGTTTGTATCAAGGGCTTCTGACTAGCAGATCCAGAAACCTCTTCTGGTTTTGAGGCTCCTTCAGGAAGATCTGGCAGCTCCTCATAAGGCTGATAATAAATAAAGGACTGCTCTCCCTGTGAGTAGGTGGGAGAGGGGACTACATATAACCCAGTCTTCTGGTCAGAAGGTCCAGGAACACCTACAGCTTTCAAAGCTTCTCCATTAGGACTTGACAACACTTGCTGGTAAGAAATAACAGGTTTCTCTCTATTTGAATAAGGGGTAGAGGACACTATTTGTATTCCAGTTTTCTTTTCAGCAGGTCCAAGAACACCTAACACTTTTGAAGCTTCTTCATTAATATCTGGAAACACTTCCTCATAAAAAACACTAGGGTATGAGTAAGAATGAGAGGAAACTGTGGGTGTCTCAGTTTTTTGGTAAACCGATCCAGGAACAAGTGAAACTTTTTCAGGTAGGCGACTATCTGGCAACTCCTGCTGATAACAAATAATGTTCTTCTCTCTATCTGAGTAGGAAGAAGAAGTTACAGTAGATGAGATTCCAGTCTTCTGATCAGCTGGTTTAGGAACAAATGAAAATTTCACACTTTCGTTAGTTAGTTCACTATCTGACAGGGCCTGCTGGTAGAAAGTAATGGGGTTTTCTCCAACTGAGTAAAAAGTGGGGGATATTGTTGACCTCTCAGTCTTCAAGTCAGCTGGCCCAGGAGAAGCAAAAACTTTTAAAATCCCTTTAGGTTGAGGAACACCTGGCAAAGACTGTTGATAAAAAATAATAGGTTTCTCTCCAAGCAAGCAGGAACCTGAAGATCCTGTTGGTGTCCCAGGGGTCTGTTCAACTGTTGTAGAGTCAGCTAAAACTTTCAGAGCCTCTTCAGGTAGATGACTACTTGGCAAGACTGGTTGGCAGAAAATAATGGGTTGTTCTCCAAGTGAGGAGGAATCTGAAGGGCCTGTGGGTGTTCCAGGCTTCTGCTCAGCTGTCCCAGAAGCAGCTAAAATTTTCAGAGCTTCTTCAGGTAGATGACTACTGGGAAGGACCCGATGGTAGAAAATAACAGGTTTCTCACTAATTGAGTAGGAATCTGAAGGTCCTGCTGGTATTCCAGTTTTCTGGTCAGCTGGTCTAGGAAAATCTCTAGGTATAAAACTCTCTGGTAATTCTTGCTGGGAGGAAATACCAGGTTCCTTTCTATGCAAGGTGGGAGTAGAAGTTACAGGGGATATGCCACCTTTCTGGTCTGGTCCAGGAACAGATGAAACTTTCAAACTGTCTTCAGCTTGATGATTCTTTAATAAGGCGGGCATAGAGACAACACCAGGCTTATCTATTTCTGAGTAGGAAGCAGAGAATACCATTGGTGTCCCAGTCTTCAGTTCTGCTGGTTGACGGGCAGATGAAACTTTCAGGGCATTTTCTAGGTTACTGTCTAGCAACTTATATTGATAGAAAGTGCTGGGTTTCTCTTTATATGAGTAGGAAGCAGACGTTAGAGTTGGTATACCAGATATCTGATCAGCTGGTTCAGAAATGGCTGAAACTTTAACAGTCTCTTCAGATAGATGACTATCTGACAGGACCTGCTGGTAGGAAACAGGCTTCTCTTTATGTGAATAAGAAACAGAGGTTACTGTTGGCATCCTGGTCTTCTGGTCAGCTGGTCCTGGGACAACAGATTCTTCCAGAGACTTTTCTGTTGGATGAGTATCTGGCAACTCCTGTTGATAGTAAACACTGGGTTTTTCTCTATGTGAGTGAAAAGTGGAAGATACTGATGGTGTATAAGTTTTCTGGTCAGTTAACCCATAAAAAGTTGATGCTTTCAAAGACTCTTTAGTTGTATCAATGTCTGACAAGGTCTGTTGGTAGGAAATTCCAGGTTTCTCTTTCTGTGAGTAAAAACCAGAGTGTGTTATTCCAGTCTTCAGGTCATTAGGTCCAGGAGCAGTGGAAAGTTTTAGAGTCTCTTCAGTTAGATGACTCTGTGGCAACTCCTGCTGATAAAATGAAGTAGAGGAAACAGGTACTGTCTTCGCCTTCTGGTCAGCAATACCAGGAGTAGCTAAAACTTCCAGATTCTTATCAATTAAATGACTTTCTGGCAAGGGCTGTAGATTCAAAGTATGGGACTTTTCTCCAAGTGAGTAAGAAGTAGAGGATACTGGAATTATTCCAGTCTTTTGCTCAGCTGGCTTGGGAGCAACTAAAACTTTCAGAGTTTCTTCAGTTAGATGGTTATCTGGCAAAGCCTGTTGGTAGAAAAAATCAGGCTTATCTATTTGTGAATGGGTTATAGTCTGTATGCCAGTCTTCTGGTTGACCGATCCAGGGACAGCTGAAACTTTCAGTGACTCTTCAGGTAGATAATCATCTGGCAAGCTGTCTTCGTATAAACTACTGGGCTTCTTTCTTTGTAAGTAAGAAGCAGAGGTTACATGTGGTGTCCTACTCTTCTGGTCAGGTGGCCCAAGAACACCTGAAACTTTCGGAGTCTCTCCAGTTGGCAACTCTTGTTGGTAGAAAATAACAGGTTCCTCTTTATGTGGGTGGGAAGTAGTGCTTACAGTTGGTCTGCCAGTCTTCTGATCTGGCGTTCCAGGAACAGCTAAAACTTTCAGAGCCTCCTCAGTTAGATAACTACTTGGCAACTCCTGTTGGTAGGGTTTTTCTTTATGTGAGTAGAAAGAAGAGACTGTGGTTGTCTCAGTCTTCTGATCATCAGGTCCAAGGACAGCTGAAACTGTCACTGACTGATCTGTTAGATGACCATCTGGAAAGCCCTCTTGGTACAAAATACTGGGCTTCTCACTATGTGAGTAGGAAGCAGGTTCTGTTGGTAACCCAGTCTTATGGTCAGATAGTTCAGTAATATGTGAGACTTTCAGACTTGCTGCAGTTTGATGACTGACTGGCAAGGCCCTTTGTTTAAGAGTATCAATGGGCTGACCAGTAGTATTTTTGTGAGAACTTATAGCCAACTGAGGCAAGTCCTCAGAGGACAAGGATAAATGGGATCCAAAGTCTGAATCTCCTGAAGTGGTAAGGCCTGACTGCAACTTGGCAACTATGTCTTCTTTAGAAGTATCTCCTAAAGAAAAAAGTATCTGTTAATATTATGTATGTTTTCAACTTAAAAAAAAAAAACCCTTTTTCATCATACCACAGAGATACATGTGCACCCATGATTACAACAGCACAATTTGTAATAGCTAGATCTTGGAAACAACCTAAATGCCCATCAAACCTAGAATGGATAACAAAGATGTGGTATTTTTGTACTACTACTCAGCCATAAAAAGGATAAACTTTTATAGCTAAATGGATGCAACTAAAGACCATACTCCTAAGTGAAATGAATCAGATTCATCTGTAAACATCATATTGTCTCCCTAGTATGAAAAGCTAAAAAAATCATATAGATAGATAGATAGATAAATAGTCACACTACTAATTTCTCTTGGTTCATTCAAAAGAGAAGTTTATGCTAGTATTGTTCAGACAATTAAATGCAGTTATCTTGTACCTGAGTAAATAATTTAAAGATAATAATATACAATGTATTAACTATTGTTACCCTCTAATTATTATGCTTTGAAATTGTTTTAGTTTTTTGTCTTTACAATTTTTAAAAAAAACTTTTTGCACTGAAAAAATAAGCCAACCCCACCACCTCAAGCCATTTATCTTTTAGAAATGAATCCCATGGAAATAATCATCAAAGGAGACAACTGTATATGAAGATGTTAATTACAAAGCAAACAAAAATGAAAATCATCAACAGAATAATGGCTTAAAATAACAATATAGCTACTTATCCACTGTATAATTATACAGATTTAAAATTTAGATTTTTAATGAATTTTCAACAGAATGAGAAACTGCTATGGGGTCTGGGATTTGGTTTCATCCTACTTACAAGCTAACAGCCTGTGTGTCAGGAATGCTGGCAGAAGACATAATTTCCTTAGAGACAAAGACTTGACTAGCCATGGTATAACAAAAGACCATTACCTAATTTTCAAGGGTTTCTCATGCCCTTAAATCCAATGGGAGAAATGCAATATGGATCAGATGTATGACATTCGCGCAATGGGTTTCACTGATTCTCCTTGCGTAATGTTTATGTCTCTGTGCATCTTTGTGTTTCTGCATATGTATATACATATATAAATAATACCTTACATATAGGTAAACTGAGTTTGTAAGATAACTATATAACAGTACTTTTCAGTGTGTTAACTTACAGATTCTACTTTAGCACATCTGCAATGAGACTTGAAATTGCCCACTATACAAACTTCCTAGTGATACTCAATACTATTGGTGCTTAAACCCAATTTCTGAGTAGCAAAGATAATTAATGTTTCTAGAGTTGTAGAGTGAATGACAAATTTAATTCTAACTCTGAAATTCTGAACTACTTCCACTACAACTGACTACCCCTCTCTCAGCCCAATAATAAGCTTCAAAAAAAGTAGCTGTTATGGATTGAACAGTGAATTATGCAGTAAAGCAATTCAGGCATCAAGCATTAACTCTGCAAGAAAACTAAAAGTGAGGACCACTACAGTGGTTCATGCCTGTAGTCCCAGCAACTTGGGAGGCTGAGGCAGAAGGATGATAGATTTGAAGGAAGTGGGATGTGAAGGGAAGGGAAAGGAAGGAAGGAAGGAAGGAAGGAAGGAAGGAAGGAAGGAAGGAAGGAAGGGAGAATGAAGGAGATGGGAATAGAGAGAAGGAGGAAAGGAGGAGGAGAGTGAAAAGGAAGAGAAAGAGGAGAGATAAAAGAAGAAGAGGAAGGTGTGGGAAAAAGAAAAAAAAAACTAAAAATGAAGGAAAATGTATAGCTGCATTATAACCTGAGGAGAAATAAGAATTATGAATATCTGCATGAGGAAACAAATTGGCTTTAAAAAGTTAATAAACAAAGTTTAACAAAACAAAATAAAATATTAACAAAGTCCCAGCTATGACCTCAAAGAGCTGGAAGTTATATATTTCTTATCTCTGTTGAGTACAGTGATTAGAGGGACTGTTTGCAAAATCAATGGGAACATATATAAAGAATACCTGACTCGCAAGGAGTCAAAGTGAGTGACGGAAACAAGGAAAGATTTCCTAAAGGACATAAACTAACAGTTCAATATGATTACAGAACCCAGAGTAAGTACAAGACTAAAGTTGTGAGCAAGGACCTTCTAGGACTTACTAAGGAGTTTGGAATTTATCCTGAGATTAAGCAAGACTTTCAAACTAGAAGTGACACTATTTAATCTGCTTTGCAAAAAATAAAGAATATTCTTGCTTCCATTAGATGATGAGTAGGAGGCCACCCCCCCCAAAAAAAAATAACAGTTTTCTATTACTAATACAATAATTCAAAAAAATGAGAATTTAAGGGCTAGGGATTTAGCTTAGTGGTGTAAGAGCCTGCCCTGGCAAGCACAAGGTCGTGAGTCTGATCCCTGGTACCAAAAGAGAGGGGGGAAGGGAGGGAGGGAGGGAGGGAGGGAGGGAGGGAGGGAATGAGAATGAGAATTTAAAAATCAGAATCTATAGGATTGAGTAATTAAGGGTAAGAATGAAAGAATACACATTTCTGGCTTGGCTGATGAAACCATCACACCATGAAAGGAAATACAGAGGAAGAATAGTTTGAAGAGATAACAATTCATTCAAGTTTTGAAGTTCTGAAATTAAATGCCTAAGGAATATCCAAATAAAGATGTTCCATAAATATTTAGGTATAAACATATGGAGTATAAAACACATCTAAATAAGAGCCAAATTACGGAAGTCACTAGCCATACAAAGCAACTCAAGCCTTGGGTACAGGTATTATCCCAGAAGTTTAGATCCTTTCCTGCTCAAAGAATTATTTTCTAACATGTTTCTATCAGCTTCTATAATGAAGTTGAGGGCAGCCAATACTGTACAATTGAATGACACCCAGTAGAGTTAGGAAATAATCATCAGGACTTTTCAAAGCCTTTATTATATGCCACAGTTTGGACTGTACAAAATGTAGCACCTGAGGAAGAATTCTGATAAAGTAGTTGTGTGTTATGTTTATAAAAAGGTTACAAGACAATTCAAAATTTAAAAGAAGGGAGAAAATAAGATGGAATGAAACACTCCTAGAGAAAGTGGTCTTAAAGTAGGCCTTAAATAGAATGTGGAAATACTGAGAAGAAAGGAAACAGCATTCCAAAAAAAAAAAAGAGAAAAGTGCAAGTAAAATTAAAATATCATAGGAAGGAAGGAATGTGACTCCACAGGTACAGAAGTAAATGCAAACAAAAACAAAATAGCTTGCCTAGTATAATCAAAATGTACATGGAAGGAAATTAAATTTGGATAAATGAAAGGTCTTGGAAATCAAAGAAGAAAGGAAGGTATTAACATCGATTAGTTTTAAGGAAGATAAAAGCCTAGAAACAGGTTCCCACAAATCAGTCATCACCTAAAATATAACAGAACATAAGAATACAGCTATGAAAAAAGACTGTTTGGGCTTAAGAAGTCCAATGTTTTATCATGTATGAGCCTTATGCAAGTCATTTAACTTCTCTAATATCCATCATGTTTAAATATCAAATAGGATAATATTCATAGTCATCATCATGAGTCAAATATGGATAGGAAATGATAATAGTATAATTATGTATTATATAAATATTTTAGTAAGTAAAATGTTTAGCAAAGAAAGCAAGTAACAAATAAATGTTAGCTAGTATTATTAGAGTACAATGGGGGTGCATATTTTAAGAGAGTTTCCTGGCACTGGTGCCCCTGTCTTCCACATATAGTATATAGGTGCAATGATGTACATTCTGTAGTCTGAGATCCCTGGGTCTAGTTAGAGAAAGATCTTTACCTCTCTTTTCACACCCACACACTCTCATCTAATAATTTCTACCAAAAGCTAAAAGATAAGTATATCACTTAAAGTTTGGTTTTCCAAAAATCCATTTATCCTCCACACCAAGTCAAATGAACACAAACTCACTTTTTATTCTACCTCCTTGGAAATAATCCAATAGACAATCATAAAGATTCTGAAAGGTGGAAAATAGATGGCTACCTGGCTAAGGACCTCAGGAAGGGAGAAATAACATGGCAGTGAGTTTTCTGGGCTTTCTTTTCAATTGTTATATATTTCAAGCTAGACCCTGGAGAGGCCTGAAACCTGCAGCTAACACCAAGAATATGAACAGGGACAGAGACTGTGACAGGGATGGAATAGGATGGAGGAAAGGAGTTAAAGAAAAGCCTTCTGTCTGTGGCTGATGGGAAAAAAAAAAAAAAAACAGGCAATCCACACCACCAGAGACTTAGTAGACAGTTTCACTCCCTACTTCCCATCCGATAGAAACAAGGAAGCAAGCTTGCTCCATCCACCTCGGCTAGCACTGGAAGGAGAAAGAAAGAGAGAAGAAGAAAAAGACAGAAAGAGAGAAAAGAAATAAGAGAACCATAACAGAATAAATTTTAGGTATCATATTAGAATAAATTTAGTATAAATCAAAACTATATTCTGACAAGTTAAAATAAATATTAAGAATCCAAGAAGCATAATTAAGAATACAGCTTAAAAAACAAGATATGAAGTCATTAAAGAAACTGTCATTTGAGAAAATAGTGCAATAAAAAGCAATAAAGAAAAAGAATGATAAAAAGAAGCAAGACATAGAGAAAAGGTAAACAGAAAGTTTAAGTCAATAACAGCATTAAATGATTAATCACATCAAAAACAAATTTCCAAACTAGATTTAAAAAAAAAAAAAAAAAAACTTGAGATGTAACTATGCCCTTACTACAGAAGATGTATTTTGGATCAATAAATACAAATTGGTTAAAAGTAAAGGGATGAAAGAAAAATGATCAACCATCAGGCAATAACTGTTAAGAATGGAATGTATATCCTAACATAAGACAAAACTGACATTAAAACCAAAATTTTACAAGAAATTAAGAGGGATAATGTAAAAATGTCAATTCATCAGAAACATATAAACATATATTGACTTAATACCATAGTCTCAAAATGCATTAAGCACTCATATCAGAGAAGAGAGAAAGAAACAACAGTAGTTGAAAACTTCAATACCCTACTTTCAAAAATGGAGAAAACAATTAGGGAGAATATCAACAAGGATACAGAAGACTTGAATCCATAAGTTAAGCCAACAGAACTATAAAGTTTCTATAGAACACACCACTTAACAACAGCAGAATACACATTCTTCTCATGCATAAATTGTATATTCTGTAGGATAAACTATATGCTTAGACATAAAAGAAGCTTCAAGAAACAAAGTATTGAAATAACACTAAGTATATTTTTCACAAAAATTACAGTTAAATATCAGTAAAAAGGAAATTCACAAACATGAAAATTAAACAACATATTCTTAAAGGGTCAATGAAGAAAAACTACAGTAGAAAGCAGAATATACTGTTATACTAATGAAAACAAAAACACAACAAAGACTTAGAAATGCAGCTAAAGGAGTGCTTAGAAATTTATCAATTAAACTAAACACCTATATTTAAAAAAAAAAAAAAGATGAAAAAGCATGATGTAGTGGTGCATACCCAAAATCCCAGGTACCTAGGAGGCTTAGAAGGATTGCAAATTTGAGGCTTGCCTGAGCAACTTAGCACCTTATTATGAAGTAAAATTTAAAGATACCATGGGGATATAGCACCATAGTAAGATCATAAATGCTCCGTACTAGTGGTGGGGAAAAAAAGGCAAATAAGGTATAGTGGCACATGCCTATGGTCTCAATTATCAGGCTCAACTCAGGCATGACTTCTCTAGCACCCAACCTATTCTAACCAGCCACACTACTCTCAGCAAAAACTGCAGCCTTAGCACAAGTGCTATTTTCAACAAACACAGGACAGGATGTTGTAAAGAAGAGGTAAGACAGAGCTTAGAATCTTAGCAGTGCCAGGACATCTGATAACATCCATACATTTGCAATCGACATTCTCAGAACTCTGACCACTGACCTCCTCACATGATGTCCCTTGCCAGATCTTCTTAAATGATACTTACCTGATCACCTCACCACCTGCTTTTCAAGCCCTGTTTTGCTTTGTTCCCCATGAATTGTCTTTTTGCCCTCCATCTGCCTGCACCAAAGTATATTAAATCATGTGACCTGTTATCTTCACAGAATAAAGTCTCTGACTTTTGTCCTTCATTATACCAATATTATAGATAGCTAAGTTATTGAGAAATATTATGAGACAGGAATAGCTCCTCTAGAGATCAGTGCAGAAGACAACTGTGGCTGGAGGTATATTCACTGAAGGCCAGGCTTTAAGACAAAGAGGAATGACTACACTCATATACTTCCCCTAGGGATGAATAGCAGTGATTGACACTCTAAACAGGTATCAATTACCTTGGGCAGAAGACCAAAACCTCCTCAAGGCACCCTTTCCAGGAAAGTCCTTGTCCATCCCATGTGGGCTTGCTACATGATTTCTTCCCCATTAGATCCCTATTTAATCAATATTACCTAAGTGATTATATTTGTAATCTTACTAGTTGACCATAGTTTTGTCCCACCTTTTGATTTTCCATCGGATCAATATTATCAAAGCAATTATACCTATTATCTTACTGGTTGATTACAGTTCTGTCCCACCCATCTTATCTCATGGTTTTGCTCTATAAAACTACCTTAAGAAGCAGAATCCCCACTCGACTCCTCCCATCTCACACAGAAGTTATTCTTTTTCTCAATAAATACTTCCTACTTTTAATCTCCATTGTTCCTAGAATTCTTTCTTCGATTTTAGAAAACACAAACAGCATATCACACATCTAGCAGACTGGGAGCTGTATTTCCCTCATATTATTTAGAGGTCCTATTGTCATCATCCCTATATCACCAATACTCTGGGAAACTAAGGCAGTAGAATTGAAAGTCTAAGACCAGTTTGGACAACTTACAATTTAGTAAGACGCTGTCTCAAAATAAAAAGGGCTGGAAATACAGCTCAATGTGAAGGCCCTTAATGTAATCACTAGTACCCAGCCCCCCACACACATAAAAGTCCACTGCAAGAAAGAATAAAAAGTGGAAACTAAACACAAAGTGGATGAAAGACTAAAATGCGAATAAGTAAATTTAACAGAAATTAGAAGAGAAAATCAGAGATTAAAAATAGAGAAACAACGTTTACTTCTTTGAAAGGAAAACTGAAAATATTCAGCTCATCTCTCCAAAAAACCAGAAAGAAAGAAAGAAAGAAAGAAAGAAAGAAAGAAAGACAGACAGACAGACAGACTGACTAAATTAGGACTAAAAGGGCATTACATTCAACGTTATATGAGAATATTATGATTATCTATAGAATACAGATAGATAACCTGTATCTATAGAAATAGATAACCTAGTTGAATGGACAGTTTTCACATAAAACACATGTTATAAAAACTGCCTACAACAGGTTAAAAATGGCAAAGTAGGATCAGAAGCAAAATACAACCACTCCAGAACCTTGAATTGAGATACTTGGAAAACAACTTAGTGAAGCAAAAGAATCAAAAAAGAACCAACAGGAAAACTAAGAACTACACAGAAACTGAGAAACTGAAGACAGTGCAGACAGAAGGAAGTAGCTGTCTGGAACTCCTAGCTTCTGGGAAGGGCAACTTGTTTATAATGCAAGGTAAGTCTGGAGAGAGTTGGAAGCCCCATTGTGAGCTGGGCTGGGAGCACTATACCAAGAAAAATCCACAGTTACTTTAAGCTGCAAAAGCAGCATTGGGTTTCCCTCTGAAAGTAACTCCTTCTATATGGTAGGTTGGAGACAGACAAGAAATCCAGGGCAGCACTTGCCATTTTGAGTGTTTAATCAGAAGCCACTCTGGGAGGTTGTTAACACATTCAAGATAAGGTCCTAAATACTGTCTTGCTGCCAATGGAACCACCAGTGGTTTATGTATGTCTGTCCCCCCAGATGGCTTTTATTGATTTTACTAGTAAAAAGACTGATAAAAGTCATTAGATCTGTTTGTACCACCAGTAGCACAAGCCTTCCAATGTGACTGTCATGTACACATTACCAGGACCTGAGCTTTCTAAGTTTTTAACTGCATTTTCAATTTCATTGACTGATATTGGGTTATTTAGAATTTTTATATCTCCTTGATTCACTTTTAACAATTCGTATGTATCCTGGAATCTGCCCATTTCCTCTACATTTTCCATCTTAGAGTACAGGTTCTTTAAGTAAGTGTTGATGATCTTCTGGATTTCCACAGGATCCACTGTGATTTCACCCTTTTCATTCTTAATTGCATGAGTTGCAGTGTTTTCTTTCCTTTTTTTTTTAATAAGGTTGGCTACAGGTTTATTAATTTTATTTACTCCTTCAAAGAACCAACTCTTTTGATTCACTGCTTCTTTCCATTGTTTTCTTAGCCTCGATTGCATTAATTTCTGCTCTTGTCTTTATAATTTCCTCCCATGCACAAGCTTTGGGTTTGATTTGTCCTTCCTTTTCTAGAAGTTTGAGATTCAATATTAGGTTGTTTATTTGAGCTCATTCTGTTCTTCTGATGTGAGAATACACTGCAATGAAGTTGTTTCTTTCACTGTGCCCTGTAAGTTCCAGTATGTTATATTGGCATCTTCATTTAATTGTTGGTATTGTTCAATTTCTCCTTTAATTTCATCTGTATCCATTGGTGGTTCAGAAGATCGTTATTTAATTTAGGTATGTTTACGGATTTTTTGTGGTTTCTTTAGCTATTGTTTCCATTTTCATTGCACTATGGTAAGATAATATGCATGGGTTAATTTCAGTTCCTTTGCATTTATGTATGTGTGTTCTATGGGCTACTATATGGTCTATTTTGGAGAATATCCCATAAGCAGCTGAGAAGAATGTGTATTCTGATGTTGTGGATGCAAGACTCTGTAGACATCTACTAACTCCATTTGGTCACAGATTTGGTTCAGTTCTGATGTTTCTTTGTTGATTTTTTGTTTAGTTGGTCCATTTGTGACAGATCCAAGATTACAAATGTGTTACTGTTTATCTGATTTTTCACGTCCCTTAATATTTGTTTTATGTAGTTGAGTACACCAGTACTTGGTGCATATATATTTATGACTCTTATTTCTTCTTCTTAGAGTTTTCCCTTAAAAAGTATGTATGGTCTTCTTTGTCTCTTTTCATCACTCCTTGCTTCAGATTCCAAAACCAGAGAAGGATCCAACCAAAAAAGACAATCACAGGTCAATCTGTCTAATGAATATAAATACAGAAGTCCTCAATAAGATACTGGCAAACAGAATGCAGCAAATTATCAAGATTATTCACCAGGACCAAGTAAGATTCATCCTGGAAGTGCCAGGGATGGCTTAACATACACAAATCTATAAATGTAATACATTTTATCAACAAGCCAAACACAAAAAACACATGACCATCTCAATAGATGTAGAAAAAGCATTTGACAAAGTATAATACTTATTCACAGTAAAAAAAAAAAAAATCCTACAGAAAACTGGAATACAGGGTTTTTATCTCGATCTTATAAAAAACCATCTACAACAAACCAACAGCCAACATCACACTAAACGGACAAAAACTGAAAGCTTTCACTCTAAAATATACTGTCTCCACTCTTAACATAGTCTTGGAAACTTTAGCTGGAGCAATTAGACAAGAGAAAGAAATAAAAGGAATAAAGACAGGAAAGGAAGAAGTTAAACTATTATTATTTGCAGATGACATGATACTCTACTTAGAAGAACTCAAAAATTACAGCAAAAGACTACCAGATTTAATAAGCAAATACAGTAATATAGCTGGTTATAAAGTCAACACTCAAAAAATCAATAGCATTCCTATACACTCACTGACAGAGAAATTAGGAAACTACACTCTTTACAATAATCTCCAAAAAAATGAAATACTTAGGAACCAGACTAACAAAGGAAGTAAAAGATCTATATATTGAAAATTATAGAAGACAAGATGGCCAATCAGTAAGCAAGAAAATACAATGCCTCCCAGGAGAAACAACTCATCTGCCAAAATAAAACACCCTGGAGAGACCCAACAGAGGGAGATGGATCCTCTTGACAACAGGAAGAAATTAAAACGTAAAAAAGCCCGTCAAATACTTCGGGACTACAACTCAAATAGCTAAAAATTATGGGACACAGCATTTTTGCAGTGACCCGCCAAGTTTGCACCAGCTTGAATCCACACCGGCAGGCAGAGCCACCCAAACTCATTTCCACTGCCACTCACAGGAAGCAGAGCAGTGCTAAAGTCGGGGGTTGGTGAGCCCAACAGAAAGCAGAGCCAGTGAAGGGACCTTCATCAATCCACGGTCAGTGCTGGGAATGAGACCCCCCCACACGGGAAGGGCAAGACCAAATGGGCGAAATGTTGGAATCTGGCAAGAGGAGCCTGAACTGGGAGCGACAGTGACTTCAGTTGTTTGCTCCCTCTCCAGAGCAGATTCATGGGATTTACTTGGACTGGGCCATGCCCCTGGCCAGGTTAGCTGCTCCAAATCGATTCCTTGCGCCTAGCACGCACTAACTGGGTGAAAGCACCTGAAGTTTGGCTGGCCCAATGGGGAGGGGCAGGCATACGCAGCAGCTGCTTACATCTCAGTGACAAGAGCAGGCAGGAGAGGGCGGAGGTCCCTCACCAGCGTGCTTCAAAGGAAACATGGCCAACAGGGAAGGGGGCTGGGACCTGCACTATAAACTGTGGGGAGGAAGCCAGGGCCATGACAGGAGAGAGAGACAGGAGGAGGCCCCCAGCCCAGAACCCTGATCCAGGAGAAGGAAAAACAAGGGAGACCGAGGGCGGCAAACACACAACATCAGACATAGCTTCAATAGACATTAAGAGACATCTTCGCAACCTAGTAGACATGATCAAAACTGAAATATTAAATCAGGTAAAGCAAGATATGAGTAGAGTAATACAAGAAATTCTCTCAGGAAGCATCTCTCAGGATGATACAGATGGAAGAAGGGAGGAACACAAAAAAAGGAAAGAAACATTCGATAAAGAATATAAAGAAAATATAGAATACATGAAGCAGATTCAAAGAGACTACCAGGAAATTAAAAACTCCATTGAAAGCTGGCAAAACACCTTAAAAGAAACTAAGGATAGACTATCAAAACTTGAAGACAAGTTTGCAATGTGTGATCACGAAAAGAAAGATCTCTTAAAAATAAGAAGGAAACAGGCAGTAACAATAAAAGGCTAGAAGATGACAAGAGAACCTACAATTTAAGAATAAGAAACATGAATGAAGAAGCAGGAATACATACAGGCAGATTACAAAGGCTATTCACAGAAATAATTAAGGAAAACTTCCCAAGCACGGGAAAAGAAAATGACATTTGGTTATGTGAGGCATACCAAACTCCAGCCACCTACAACCAAAACAGATCTATACCCAGACATAAAAATCAAGATATCAGAAAATCAATATAAAAACAGAATATTAAAAGCTGTCAGAGAAAAGAAACAGTAACCCATCAGAATCATGGCTGACTTCTCGACACAAACCATCAGATCAAGATGAGCTTGGAGTGAAATATTTGAAGCCCTGAAAGAAAATAACCTATAGCCCAGGTTGATGTACCCTGCAAAACTGTCACTAGAAATTAATGGAGAAACAAGATGCTTCCATGACAAAGAGGAACTGGGGGAGTTTGTGACCACCAATCCAACCCTACAGAGAATAATGAAGGACATTCTAGAAGGAGAGGAAAAAAAAAAATACCAGGATTTTAGGAACACTGGCAGCAAGGCCTCAGTGAGTGGGGCAGGCAGTAGAATGAAGGAGAAAACTACACAAACAAAGGCAGAAAAATAGCATAGCAGAAATGAGGCAGAGAAGGATAATTAGAATCTCTAACATAGATGGCCTTGATACACTATATTGTTAATAATGCATCAGGATTTAAAACTCACATTACTCATACTACTCTGCTTAGATGTAGTATATTCTGTTCCAGTCATTCTACCTGTACTAGATTTGAGGGCACAGATGAAAAAAACAGGGTATAGTAGGGTAATCATCCTTAATTTCCTATTAACTTAATCTAAAGCTCTGTAAAACCTACACTGTTTTACCACGACTGATCATAATCCAATCTGGTTTGTTGGATCACTGTTTTGTAGATAGATTTTATTCAAAGCTGTTATGATTGATAGTACCAAGTCTGATAGTATAGGCAACTGTTCTTAAGATGACAGAATCCACTAGAATATCGACTCTGGTTTGATTATTACCTGCCTTTGAAGTTTTATACTGTCTACAATGTTTTATTTTTACTAATATTGTTATTTACTGCTATATTCAATCATGCCTGATGATACAGACATTCTATTGAAGATAATAAGAAACAACAAAGTAATCACTGTAGATCTCTTTGTATTGTGGTTTTATACGACTTTTTGGTTTCATGTTTTTATAGGAATTTGTTTTGTTTTGTCTTGCTAAGTTTTGTTTTTCCCTCTAGTACAGAAAGGATAGAAATACACGCAGAGATTCATGCATGCATAGCTGTTTACACTCTCACTGTTTGACTATCTACTTTGTATGCTTTAATTCTGTAACTTGAACAACTATTTCTAAGAGGACAATATGTAATTTATTAACTAGTGATTTCTTATTGTTTATCTTTCTTTTTGGAATTCTGTATTATCTCTACATTTTACATGCTTTTGTTTCTCTTTAAATAAAGAAAAATTATAGCACTCTAAAAAAGGAGATAAAAGAGGATACTAGAAAATGAAAAGATAACTCTTATTCTTGGGTAAGAGAAACAATATAGTGAAAATGGCCATATGCCCAAAACTGATATACAGATTTAATGTAATCCCAATCAAAATTAGCATACTGCACAGAACTAGAGAAAATATTTCTAAAATTCATTTGGAGCCACAAGACACCTAGAATAGCAAAGGCAATTCTGGGCAACAAAGGCAAGGCAGGTGGCATCAAAATCCCCAACTTAAAATTACATTATAAAGCTACTGTGATAAAAACAATATGATACAGGCAAAAAGAAAAGAAAAAAACAGACCAGAGGATCAATGAACAGATTACAGAAGATTTAAAAATAACTCCAAATATACTCAGCCTCTTTATTCTTGACAAAAGACCAAACATGCACACTGGAAGAAAACCTCTTTAATAAATGATGCAGGAAAAACTGGCTTTCCACATGCAAAAGACTAAAACTAGACCCATGTCTATCATCATGCACTAAATTAAAACCAAAATGGATCAAATAAACACTAAGTGGATCAAAAAAAAAAAATCAAACACTAAATGGATCAAAGAAACACTAAATCTGCTGAAAGAAAGAATAGATTGAACTCTTACAGACATGGTTTAGGCAAAGATTTTTTGAATAAAATCTCAACAGCTTAGAAAACACTCCAAAGAATCAACAACTGGGATTTCATCCTTTTTAAAAGCTTTTGCAAGCAAAAGAAATTGCCATCAGAGAGAAAAGACAACCCATAGAATGGGAAAAAATTTTAGCCAGTTGTCCCTCAGACAAAGGACTAATATCCTAAAACAAATAAAGAACTGAAAAAAAATCAGAACCCTTTCCCCTCCAAATTTAAACATCCAATCCAGCAATGGGCATCTGGATGAATAAACACTCCTTAGATGAGGAAGTATGAATGGCAAATACATATACAAAGAAATGTTCAACATCATGAATCATTCAAGAGATGCAAATTAAAACAACACTGAGATTCCATCTCACTCCAGAAACAATAGCAACCAGTAACAAATGCTAGTGAGGCTGTGGTGAAAAGAACCGTCTCCTCTGTTGGTGGGACTGTAGATTCATGCAACCACTGTGTGTAGAGATTTCTCAGAAAACTAGGATTAGAGATCCCATTTGACCCAACTATTCCCCTTCTAGGAATCTTTCTTGAAAGAATTAAAAACAAAGCACAGCAATATATGCAAACCCACATTTATAGCAACATAGTTTATGACAGCTAAATCTTGGAAACAGCCTAAATGCTTATCAATGAAAGGATGGATGAAAAAGATGGTTTTTTTTTACAATGGAGTACTACTCAAACATAAAGAAGGGTAAACTTGAGACATTTCTAGCTAAATGGATGCACCTGGAGACCATACTCTTAAATGAAATAAATCAGATACATGTGTAAATAGCACATGGTTTCTCTGGTGTGAGAAACTGAAAGTGTAAATAAGGACCAAAGTGCATAATAGGTATGGCAAATTAGGAAGAAATTATTCAAAAGAAACAAGAACTAAGGAGGGGGAGAGGGAAAGGAAGGAAGTGAAAAGAAAAGAAAATGATACAAGAAGGATAAAATGGAAACAAAGCTTTTAAGTAAGGAGGGGAAGAGGAATGGAAGGGAGGGGAAAAAAGAAGAACTGAAGTACACAGGTACAAATTCCTAGCGGTAAATATGATCATTAGGTACATCCAAATTGTATCAATAAACTTAATTTTTAAAAATTTTTTAAATGGACAAAAACCACATGATTCTATTGAAAGACACAAGGCCAAGCATCCATTCAGGACAAAAATCTAACATCTATTCATGATTAAAAAAAAAAAAAAAAAACTGAAGAAAACAGATGGAGAAAGACTTTATCTCAATCTGATAAAAGCCACTTAAGACAAACCTACCACCAGCATCGCATTATCTGGGGAAAAAACTGAAGGCTATTCCTTTAAATCAGGAACAAGGACAAGTATGTATATACTATCACCACTTCTGTTAAAAAGGTAAAAATAAAATGGTTCATGAGAAAACAAAATTTAAATTTATGAACAAGGAAAATTATTTTAAAACTTCCTATAAAGAACAGACCAGTAGTTTGCTTCTTTCTTTCTTTCTTTCTTTCTTTTGTTCGTTCTTTCTTTCTTTCTTTCTTTCTTTTCTTAAAATTACTTTAGTTTGATTTTTGTTTATTTTGAGACAAAATCTTATATATCTCAACCTGGCCTCAAACTCACAGCAATCATCCTGCCTCAGTCTCCAATGTGCTGAGATACAGGTATGCACCACCATAACTAGCTACAGCTCAAGGTAGTTTCAAGCAGAAAATTCTTTGTAAAAAATAATAAATATCAAGCCTTCACAGACTATTTTAAAAATTAGAAGGAATGTTTCCTAACTCAATATATTACACCAGTATTCCCTATATGACAAAAACATTACATGAGAAGAAATCTACAGACCAAGATCTACTATTAACATACACAAAGTCTGTCAAAAGCAAACAAGTAAACAAACAAAATTGGCAAGCTGTGCATAATGGTGTACACCCTACTCCCAGCTACTTGGGAATCTGAAGCACGTTAGATTCCAGCCTGTGCAATTTAGCAAGATGCTACCTCAAAATAAAGTAAAAAAAGGGTGGGTATGTTCACTGGTAGTGTTTATATCCTGTGTTAGACCATCAGTTTAATGCTCAGCACCAAAAGAACAAGCAAATGAACAAAAAATACTGGCAAACAAAATCCAGCAACACACAAAAAGGATCATATGCTATAACTAAAGAGATATACTGTATAACCAACAATGCATCCACATATGAAAATCAATTAATAACACCATATGTATTAATAACCATATCATAAAATACATATGAAAATCATTTGACAAAATATAACAAACTTAACAGATTTAAATGTTCCCAAAACAAGAACTACAAAGAATATTCCTCAACCCGATAAAAGAGTATCTATAAAATACCTGTTAGTACTATACGTAATTGTAAACAACTAGATACTTTTCTTTTCAGAGCAAGGACGTTTGCTCTTGCCACTTTTGTTCATCATTGTATTGGAAGTTCTAGTCATGGCAACTGAAGAAATAGAATATACTGATGGTATCCTGACTAGAAAGAGAGACATAAAACTATTGCTATTCAAAAATTACAAGTTCTTATATATAAAAATTAGTAGAAATCCATAGCCAGGGTTGATGAAGCACACCAATAATCCCAGCACGTCTGAGGCTATTGCCACAGTTTTGATGCCTACCAGAGCTACATGCTGAGTTCAATGCCAACTCGAACTATATAGTGTGACCCTGCCTCAAAAACATGAATGAATAAACAAATGAATAAAGGCAAAAATAACTAAAACTAACTAGTTCAGCAAAATTGCAGTGTACAAGATTAACGTAAAAAATTAAATCTATTTCTATATACCAGCAATGAGTATCTGAAAAGGAAATTAGGAAAACAATCCAATTTATATCATCAAGAAGATTAAAACACAGAATTAACAAATAAGTACAAGATTTATACACCGATAACAATATATTATTGAAAGGAACAAAGAAGACCCAAATATACAAAAGAAATATGTTTATAAAACACGATAGTTTATATTAAGATGATAATATTCTCACAATGATCTACTGAGTCAACATAATATGATAAACATGCTACAATATGGATAAATCCTAGAGACATTATACTAAGTGTCAGGTTACAATAAAGATAAATACTATAATATTCCACTTACATGTGGTAACCAGAGTAGTCAAATTCAGAGATGGAAAGAATAATGGTTACCAAGACTAGGAAAAGGAAGAAATAGAAGTTATTGTTCAGTGACAGCTGCACAGTAATGTGAATGTACTTAACATTACTGAATTTAAAAATGGTTAAAATTACCACAAGTATTTTACCACAATAATCTAAATTTTTTCTAATTAAAAAAAAAAGAGAAGTGGACTTCAACAAAACTGAAAATGTTGTGGTACAATCAATACCAACTAATTATTTTGTTAAAAACCCACAGACCAAGAAAGTTTTTGAAGTAACATATCAAATAAGAGACCTGTATTCAGAACATGCAAAGCACACTTAGGCCATAATGAAAAGATAAATAACCCAATTTAAAAGTGGGCAAAAGAGCTAGGGATTATAGCTCAGCGGCATAAGCGCCTGCCTGTCAAGTGCAAGGTCCTGAGTTCAATTCCCAGTACAAAAAAAAAGTGGGCAAAGAAGTTCAACTAACATTTCTCTAAAAAACAAATGGCCAATAAACACAAGAAAAGATGCTCAACATCACTGGCCACTAGGGAAATGTAAACCAAACCCACAAGAAAATATATCTTAGCCAAAAGTATGTCTATAATCACAAAGATAGGAAGTAAGTGTTGCAAAGGACAAAGAGAAACTGGAATACTCATACTGCTGGCTGAAATGCAATATGCTACACATACTTTGAAAACAATTTACTAGTTCCTCAAGTCAGTCAATAAAGATCCATGAGCCAGTAACTCCACTCCTGGATATATATGAAAAAGAAAGGAAAACATGCGTAACGAAAGCTCATACATGACTGACTGTTCATGTCTGATTATACACATAAATGCCAAGTGGTTATGACCACTAATTGTTGAAGAGACAATATACACACGACTATTATTTGACAATCAAAACAAGTACTGATAAAAGATGAAGGTGCTTTGTTTCTGCCACTTCAGAAGCTGGTAGATCAATGCACAACTGAAGACTGACTGGACAACATAGACAGGAATACCTGTCCTGATTGCCTGTATGTTTTGCTACCCTGGTTGGGTTTTGACTCCTTTTCCTTGTTTATTTTAGTGCTTGCTACAGAACTCTAGGTTACCTCCCCAGAGGACTAGAAGGTCCCCCATAAAGCTGCCTTCTTTTTCCTTTTTTATTGATGTAACTATGTTCAGGGCACCTTGCTTTGTTTTGTTTAGTTATAGATTCTATGTATTGTTATCCTGCTTGTTTCCTAGTTCCATATCTTCTGTTAATTTTATTATTAACTACCATTCTTTGGACTGTAACTCTAGGACACTGGGAGATTACTTTATTTTTTATTTGATAAATACTAATCTTGGGTTACTTACTTTCAACCATCTACACCTGCTGTAAAAATGTTTCCCTTATGAATAATATATGTTAGCATTCTAAGAATATATAAAACTGCAGGACATTAGGAATTTCAAATTGAAGTTCAAGGTACAGACCTCCCAGTTGTTAAGCTATATGTCATGAAGTTCTTTTACAAGCTACTCCCTCTTACCAGCTCCTCACTACTGAAAAATCTGGAGAAACTGAAGGAAAAGATTCTCCTTTATAATAGAAACAGGGGACTGTTGGGGCACAATTATAATGTAAGGATACATTTATAAAATAGCAAACTTATAGATAGTTCATGATCAATTAGAAGTCTCTGACCAAATTCTGCTGTTTCTGCTGAATTCAATTTCCTTAACATGGGTGGGGGATATATCTCAGTGGCACAAGCACCTAAGCGGCTGCCTGGCAAGCACAAGTTCAATTCCTGGATATCAAAAAACACAAAACAAAGCAAAACAATTGATCTTGACAGTGTCAAGCCCAGCTGCATACCTCTGATGAGCACTGAGTCAAAGTAACTGTCTATACCTTAAGGCACCCAGGGCTAATTCAAGAATCCCTCCCCAGAATGTTCCTATATTATAGTAATGCCTTTAACTAGGCTCACTCTGTAAGGGCCCCCTCCCCTTATTTCCAGAGTGTTACCATATTATGATAACATGGATTACATAAGGAGTTGAAAGCCAGCCTGAACCACATAGTCAAACTCCACCTCAAAAATGCAAAAGTAAAAATAAAACACACAAAAAAGAATGGATGCAAATAATCTAGTAGAGAAGAAACTGAGAGAGATCCCTTTTGAGGTAGAAAGCAAAATTATCTAAGATAGGTGGCAAGTGGTAGAGACAAGTTAGTGGGACTTAAGGAGTAGCTTGGTGAATATTCACAATTTATTCTAAAGTGGTAAGTAAATGAATTGATGGGTAATTCTGAGAAGAAAGCTGAGGTTGGAGATAATGATTTTGAAGACTGTTATCCTAGAGTAACTAGTGGCATAGCTTAGTCTATGTCTGAAGTTCTCAGAACCACAACTCTCAATCTGAGTTCACATGCCTGAAAATATGGTCAAGGAACCTGTTCTGATGGCCAACTCTGAAGACCTCAGAACCAAGGTATAACTCAATCTGAGTTTATAGGCCTGAAAATATGGCCAAAGAACCTGTTCTAATGACCAAGTGAAAAAAAATAATGGTGTCCCAATTCTAGGGCAAAGAACAACAAATTTGCATTTCCTCTACCAATTCTTCTATCCAGGTTTCAGTAGACTGTATAGACCCACAGAGATCTGTAAAGGGAGATCTCCCTTAGCCCCATTTACTTGAATCTCTTCCATGGACAACCTCACAAATGTACCCAGATATAATCCTTTACCAATTATCCAGGCATCTTTTAATCTGGTCAAACTGCTAAGAAGGCATAGCAAGATACTTTTCCATAAGCTAACAGTAAGGAGGACACTTAATACTTTCTTATTTTTACATACCTGATAAATGTTTGAGACTCTTTGGCACAGTGTCAGGAGAGAACCTCAACATTCTAAGATTTGAAGAACTATGTTCTGACTCTCTGGTTGGCTCATAAGGAATAAATTCAGGCAATATAGATGAAAAATAATTAATACCCAGATTAGAATGCCCCACCTGTGAAAAGAGAAAAGAAATGAAGAAAATAAGATTATAAAGTTTCATACTTCAACCACTAGAACAGAAATGTTATAGAAATGTACACTGTTATAGAAATGTACACTGAACAGTTACTAAGAGTTACTTGAGATCATATTATCAACCTCTCAAATTCATACACATTTTTGGTCAACTCTGCTTTATACAATATTCTATAATAGGCCTAGAAATTTTCTGTTACCTAGTTTGCTCTTTATATCAATACTGAAGGATCTGAACCATAGTTTTATTCTTGATAAGTGCAAGAATTATTTTTACGGATAAGTGCTGTGGGGAGGGAAGAATGAAAACTAAAGATGACACAAATAGAAGAAAAATATAAGCATTATATCACTATAAAAATGACAAGTATTAAAACTCTTAAGCCCTTGAACTTTTGAAACAGAAGTAGTAGAGGGTTGGGCATGGTGGCACATGGCTGTATTCCTACTATTCAGAAGGCTAAGAGGACTGCCATGAGTTCACTGACAGCCTGTGCTACATAGTGAGTTCAAAGCCAGCCTAAGCTACATAGCGAGACACTATGAAAAAAAAGAAAAAAAAGAAAGAAAGAAAGAAAGAAAGAAAGAAAGAAAGAAAGAAAGAAAGATAAGATAAGATAAGATAAGATAAGATAAGATAAGATAGTAGGGAATATAAGTTGATACAAATTCTGAAACAAGTTCCTAAAGTTCCATCAAATTCCACTAGGTCCTTCATAGAACAGAAATTAGAAACCATTATTGATGACATAAATCATAAATATGTACCACATTTCACCAAATGCACAATATTCTCATATAAAAATAATATACCAATTTTAGCTCCATAAAAAGATTAGTCCAACTATTCTGTCTCAGGAAGGAGTTTAAACTGTCCTCTTTTTTTCAATTCTCACAAAGTTAGCAGAATATAGAAATGCTCTCTATCTGTTGCCCATACAGATTTCTCTAGACCAGTAGTCTTCGATGGAAAATCAAGAACAGAATACTTGGCAATGCCAGGAGACATTTTTATTGTCATCAGCTGGGAGAGAGAGGTTGGTTGGTATCCACTGAGTAAAAATCAGAGATCTGCAAAACATTCTAAAATACACAGGACAACCTCTAGGACAAAGAATTATCCAATCTGAAATTTGATACCAATGATAAAAAGCCTTGCCCCACACTTAGCATGAAGTTTTAAATATTTAATTATCCCACTCTTAAAAGAGAAAATTTTTGAAGTATAGCTTTTTATGTCTGTGTGTGTGTGTGTGTGTATGTGAGAGACAGACACTTGTAGGGAATGTGTGCTGTATGTTTTAAATTTTGCTCATGGCTACCAAATTTGGGACCCAAAAAAAAAACTATTACAATTTTGACTCTAATAAAATTTCATTATATCCATTTTAAAATGTAGAATTACTACAGTAGTTAATACAAAAGAAAATTTAGGAAAGGAGGGGTAGTTAAAGAAATCAGATCTTCATTATTAATTGAAAATGTGAGGAACCAGGAAGAACATGTCAAGATTATTTATTTTCCTGGTTTTAATTAACAATAAAGAAAAAACTAAAGATGATTTAAAAAACAAGAGAAATGAGTAACATTTCTATAAGACCTTGTATAAAGCATATGATATTGGGGGAAATATGAGCTACTTTGACAAAGGCAAAAGCTAAACTTGAGATGTTTACAATATTCCACAAAAAACTTCAAGCAAAATACCATAAGAGCCTAACTCAGATTTAAAAATAAAGGTGACAATCATGCAGTGATAAGAGTTTTAAGCCTTGAGAAGAAACTACAGATATATGAAGGATGTAAAGAAAATAGATAAAATCAAAAGAAAACAAAACATAAGGCTCAAACCTTACATAATATTTATATTTAAGTGGCCAAAATAAGATGTACTAAATTAGTATTTTATTATATGTTGTTACCAAGATCAAGGAGAAGCCTGTTGTACACAGATTCTTCATGTAAAAGGAGTGCCAAAAGATGGCCTTGCCAAGACACCAACAGAACTCACTAAGTCTTATGGTCTATGAAACATTTCCTTTATGACAACTTGTAACATTAATGGAGCATATTTCTGGATATCAGATGAAGATTTGGTTTAAGCCAAAAGTTGGTATTAGGAAATGTAAGTGGGCCTTTTACTTGCATAAGCATTTTTTAAAATATTCCTTTCCCCACCCATAAGAACTTGCAAATAGATAAACTTACAGGCTTTTTAAAATTGATTTCCTCCTCAGGTGGTTGTTGTAAAGTGGGCTGCCAGTGCTGGGAGCTGTCACAATCAAGCAAATCCTCAGAAGTTGGCAGATGAACACACTCACCAGTCACATCATGTTGATCACACATCTGGGAAATAGTAAAAAAATAAAATAAAAACAATATATTATGTTCATGTAGCAACCCCCAAGAAGCATGTAATCATTATGTACTACAAACATGTACCAATAAAAAATAAAAATTTTTAAGAAACAAATAATACCATCTCCTAACGCAATATTGGAAAAGATCATGTTTCACACAACCATTATTTTCTTGTATCTTACCTCTCTTGGTAGTTCAGCAACACTTTCACTGCACACAACAGCTTTTTCATCTAGGCAACAGCATTCAGTATCATCATCCAGAGTAGTGACATCAGAGTCAGCCTTCCTCTGCAGGGCCTCTACAAAACAGGAGTCAGTTTGCATGACAGTATGTATAGTAAAATTGGACTCAGTTCCCATAGGCCAAAGAACTTTATCTTGGCTTCTGTCAGCTTTCAGCAAGGTCTCTGAAACTAATTACAAGGCCAACTGTAATTAATGATGCATCATCAATCAGCAGTAAGTGTCTTCTAACTTTGCATCATATGCCACAAAGTTTGCTGAAAAGCTGTTTCCTACAGCTTCAGGTGGGCCTTGCAGGGCATCACTAGAGTTTACATCTTTACAAAAATTATAGTCTGACAAACTGCAACTTCTTCAAAGATTTGCTGCTTTAAATCTTGTGAAACCAAAGAATCTGAAGCTGATATTTTCATTGAGTAAATAATGTTTGAAGAGTCTACCTTCTCTGTAAGGTCAAGAGTAAAAACAGACTTTATCTTCCCAATGGGAAGGAATGGTTCATTGCCTAAGTCACACTGAAATAAAGTTGTGTTTTTGCCAAGACCAACAACCTGACTGTAAGATTTTTCACTTAGAGAAGCAGATGACTTAAGCTCTGGAATAACAGAAAGTGGCTTAATGAGCATTTTTTGAGGTGTATTAGGGGGTGATTTTAAATTTGGATACCAACATAAGAAGCTAGCATCATCATCTTCTTTATGTAACAATGGTTCTGAAGCTGCTGGTTGAAACACCTCAGTAGTTGACAGCTTGGATGCTTAAGCTTATCAAAGAGCAAGCTTTCATCATTATAGTAATTTAATGGGGAAAGATCTGGATTTTTTGGCTCTCTTATGGCTTTCATCTTTTAAAGATTTATTGTTGTCAGTATGGATTTTATTTACTGTACTCTCTTTCTTGGAAGGCTCAATAGAGGCAATAACTGCCTCAAAGGTTACATTTTCAGTAGCATCAACATTTTTCTCACCAAACAAAAATAGAAGTTGCTTTCTGGTTTCTTTCCTCTTGAAAACATAGCTGTTTTGATGACTCATTCAAGTTGGATTTAGCTCTCTCAAGAGGACCACCAGAAAACTCCATCTGAGATATACCATGTACCCTGGAGAGCATATGTGCTTCTGAAACTTTCACAGAATTATCAGGAACTATAAAGCTTCTAAATACATTTTATCTCTGAAATTCTGGGGTACACCTCTGAAGATACCGAATTATTTTTAGTCTCCTTTTGTTTAAAACATCGACATAATTCTTTCTACAGACCTTCATTTCTTTTATAACTCTTCAAAGAATTTGTGTTTTATTTAAACTCATTCTCAGACTGTGCCCTTAAATAATCACTCTTAAAATAATGACTATCAGAGATCAAGGGAACTCCCTTTCCTCTTCTTTCCAACAAACACTGCAAGAAAGAATATGATATTTTATTATGAGCAGCACCATCATGTGGAACAGAAACCAAGTCCTTACTAGTTAGACATGCTTCTCTGCTCATTGTAAATATTTCCAACACTGCAAATCGGAACAAAGCAACAAAAACTGTCACTTCTTTTAGTAACTCCATTTTTATCACTAATATCAGATAAAGCTGAAACTAAAACTTGATCTTTATCAGCCCAAGTGCTTTCTGGCTGCTGTATTGTTTTATGGGTCTTTCAAAACATATATGAATAAAGAGTATTATAATTATCATAGTCTTTGAGAGTTTTCAGTTCATTGACAGTATCAGATAAAATACTGTCTTCATTATTCTCTTGTTCAGAAGACAAAAAAAGAGTGTAGAACCCCAATAGTTATGTTACCTGTACTTGAGTGCTGGGATATACTAAGGTTAACGAAGTCTGGTGGTACTTCTAAGGTAGCCTGGAATAAAGCTTCAGTAACTTCTGATGGTCGAGAAAACCATTCAGAGTCTTCAGACTTATCAGGAATTCCTCTGAAAATATACAATTATACATAAATAAACCCTGAAAAACATTTAACTCTTAAGTGTTAACATAAAACACAAAACTAGTATTTCACTGAAATCAAATCTATTTGAAATTGTGTTTTAAAAAAAAGTTCTAATTTCAAATTCTTTTAAGGTGGTTAATGACTGATCAAAGCAAATTTTTTGTAACCAGGTAAACCAGCTCAATCACCAGTGTCTTAAGACACTGATAGTATCTCAGACTTCTCCTAAAAACAGACAAAATCTGATTTTCATATACCCATAAAAGTCTTTAAATGAGAAATTCAAAATAGTCTTTTAAGCCTTACTATTGTAAATGCTTGGTTTATCACCTACTATGATTTAGTACCATTTAACTCACATTAATCATTCACTGGTCATTTATTATGCTTATAAAAACCACTCAAAAAAAAAAAAAAACCACTCAAGAAGTGGTAACTCCCAAAAGTACAACAGCATTTGCATTATATACATAGTAACTTAATCACTGGCAGACAATAACTGTGCAGTAACTATAATGTAATAAAAAAGTATAAAGGCAGGGGTGTTTTTATTTTATAAGCATCTATAGTTTTTAATTTAAGGTAGATTATTGCTTCAATTCTAAAAGAAAACTTACATTCTTGGATAATTTCAAATATTTTTTGAAGAATTTCAATTTTCTCTGATGATTATTCTAAATTTGGAATTTGTTATAAAAACCTTATTACTTCATATTTACATGTATTACAGAGAGCTCTAGACTTGACTTAATAATAGCTGACCAAAATGAGAGTGCAGAACAAGTAAGTAATATAAAAATAAGCAGGGTGTTTCTTTGTTTTGCAGAAGGAGAGAGGGAAGAAAGGGACGACTGCAGCACATGGAGAGGTTTATAATAAAATCGTGGGCTGGGGACAGAGCTCAGTGGCACATTGCCTGCCTATCAAGCATGAAGTCCTGAGTTCAATTCCAGGTACCGGGAAAAAAAAAAAAAGGAAAATTTTGTGTGCTTCCTAGTTAAATATGCCTGAAATGCTAAAATATATTAAAACTCATTTTTAAATAAACTATGGTCACCTAACACAGCCATACATATACATTACTGTACCAAATTAGCAGGCATCATTTAGGGCCTTGTTACTTTCAGAGGTTGTGCTAAGGATATCTAACCTCTATTCCAAAGCCCCACCTTCACATCAAGAAACAACAACATATAACAATAAAGAACAGAAAGGCTAGAAGCAAATAAATCCTACCTCAGAGGTGCAAAATCAAGTTCACTTTGGTGAAATAAGGAATCACGCCCAAATTCTTGGTCTTCTGTCAAACATGTCAGCAAAGGCAAATCAGGAGAAGCAAAGCTGTCCTGTATGACTGTAATATTTCAAATATAAAAATGCTGAGCAATCTAAAAATGGATTGCTTCTTACTCATGTCAATACTTCACACAAATATGCTATCATCTGAAAGTTTTTATAATCATTAGAATAATAACATAACAATAGCAGCTAGCCTGACAAGGTCCAGATACTTAACGAGTGACATTTCATTTCATTTAATCAAAGGCACCCTTGAAGGACTGATACTACTACACCTACCTTATAGATGAAGAAATATGATTACGAAAGCTAAGAAGCATTAAGTAATGTGTCTACATTCAAAAAGCTTAAATGCCAGAGTGAGATTTTTTTAAAAAGCATTCTAACTTTTTAGCAACTGCTAAACTATT
This sequence comes from Hydrochoerus hydrochaeris, assembly GCA_004027455.1. Lineage (NCBI taxonomy): Eukaryota > Metazoa > Chordata > Mammalia > Rodentia > Hydrochaeridae > Hydrochoerus > Hydrochoerus hydrochaeris. The sequence goes on along the minus strand of PVLA01006594.1, from coordinate 4,841 downwards.
TAAATCTTTTCTAACTTTTTAGCAACTGCTAAACTATTTAAATCTTTAACTGTTTTGAATGTTTTTCAATCTTAAGTAATATAAATACCAGCATACTTTATATCAAAGTGTGACCCACGGATTCCTGGGCCCTAGGATATTCTTAGTGGGTACCTACAGTAAAAACTGTATTCAAAATAGTATTAAAATTTCATTTACTTTATTTGCTCTCATTCTCTTAAAAAGGAACAGTGGCATTCAGGAACAGAGGCTAAATCAAGTTTGATACATCTACAGACTCAAGACAGAAGCAGGTGAGAATTCTGTTATGTTCTATCTAAGTCAGATATTAGAATTATTATTAAGTAAAACAAGGGCACTTCTAAATATTTTTCTTTTAGATAAAGTTGCTTTTTCAATATGGATGTAATATTACCTGCTACAGCACACTTTCTCACTTTTGGAATGTCTACAATAGTGTGTACAAAGTGAAAACTACACCTTCTAATCAGCATTCTCCTTGAAATTACTGTAAACTAAAGGTTCACAGAATCCACCACACAGCCCTTGTCCTTCACTTGGTGCACTGTCTCACTCCCACTGCTCTCACACCTTGTGTACTTTCCCCATCATAATTCCTCACACTCTTGTTTTAATCTTTAGTCTGTCTGCTTCACATTAAAACTGTCAACTCTATGACTGCTTTATCCACAGCTATATCTTCATTGCCAAACAGAGTATCTGCTACACTTAGTAAGAACTCAAAACAGAATCATCTGCTCATCACTTGAAAATAATTTCTCAAGTTTAACTGACCGATTTCACAAACTAAATTAGATGAGAACCAAATCAAATTTCCCCATAAAGTCAACAGTCAACCTAACCACTGTATTGGTTCTTTTCCAGTTCAATTTGTAACTAAAATTGTGGAAAGAACTAAGTTCATGAACCAAGGTACCACTGTACATAGAGACAATCTATTTCAAAAAATAACATAAAAAATTGAGCTATCCCTAACCAGGTTTATTACTTAAATAACTAAGCATAACTAAGAAATATCAAGTAATAAGCAAGCTATAAATTACCTTTCAACATCTCCTTGTTACAAAATATTTAAGAGTATTTCAGAGTAGAGCTAGAGTTAAGGTGAGCGGAAAAAATATATTTGCTAAAGGTACAGGCCAAAATTATACTTAATAATTCTAAAATGCACAGTATAAGCATGTTTCTGAGTACTGGAAAGGTTGTAAATATCTTACTGGCAATGTCTTTTTCTTTCAGCTCTCAACTACTACTTGTCACTTCACATTAGGATAGGTGCTGGCATCTGGACATCTCTTTTATCTAACCATTCTGGCACCAGTCATCATCAGTGACATTTGCCACTGCTGAGAACCTAAATACCACAATGACATTATTTATGGACAAAAACACCAACAATTGAATTTCCTTACCCATCAGATCCAGACATCTAGTAATTTTAAGCATTCTATTTTATCTGTTTTAGAAGTTACATAGTATTATCTCTTAGTGCTAAAATCTTTCTATTACACAATTTACTATAACATTCTTCAAGATATGAACTCACTGTGCTGTGGTGTTTTTAGGCATCCTCTTTTAGAAAATTTTTAGACATGTAATATATATATATATATATATATATATATATATATATATATACACACACACACACACATACATACACCTATATCCTCTTAGCATAACAGTCTTTCAAAGTTTTCTCTTTCATCTATTATCACAGCCATCTTTTCCCATAAAGTAATCTAATTTCATTAGTATTTTTCTTCCTGTGTGGGCCTAAATTTGATTTTACTGAGTCATTTCATAAAATACCTTGATTTGCAATTAGATTATGTTATGAACTGATGAATTAAATTCTCTATGTCTAGATGTTCCCTTCAAAGCCGCATGTGGTCATAGGTGGGGTTTCTTGGAGGTGGCCGGATCTAGAGTGTATGATGCTGAAATTAAGTGTGAGATTTTGGGATAAAGAGTGTGTAATTACTAAATTAGTCCACTGATTGACTAGTTTGGTGTAGTTCTGGGAGTGGATTATGAGAAGGCATTCCCTGGGTGTGAATGCTACCCACCCTGAGGGCATGTAACCTAGATAGAATATAAGGGACCCAAAGAGGATTGTTATTTACTGCTTGCTGTTTCCCTAATTTGCTGTCTCTTGTTTGCTTTGCCATGAACTGTTTCTCCTCTGCGATGCTCATCTGCCATGCCACCCTGTTTGGGACCCCGCCAATTATGAAAAGATATCTCTATGAACTGTGAGCTAAATAAATTTTTCTACCTTTAACTTTGGGTGTTGGGTATTTTGTCTCAGCAAAAACAAAAAAAAAAGTAAGACAAGTCCTATTCATGCTTCTCTACAAAATTCTTTAAAACCATTTTCATGCCTCAATATCTTGACAACATGAAAAATATTTAAAGTTTATCTTTTATAAAGACCTAACAAATCATTCTGTAAGCAAAGGAAACCAATCAGAACTATTTCAAATAAACCATTTAACCTATCTCAATTTTTTGGTCTCCGACCTGAGGATATCAGCGTTTTAACAAATTCTAAGAATAAAATGAAGTAAGTATGGACATCTGTTTTTTGCTTTTTAGGGAATACGGAATCTCTACTGCTGAACAAACAAGTCAAAGAATAATATATGGTTTACCCAAAAACAACTCTGTTAATTCAGACTAGTGGGGTATACTCTCTAAAGAGGAAGTTACCATCTTTCTGCCTTTCATGAATAGTAGGGGTATGAAAAAATGAGGGGTAACTACGTATTTAATGTAACTAGACCACATAGCCAGAGCAGAAAACTAGAAACAGGCTAATTTTCTTTAGCATGGCTCTACAAAGTTCAACTCAAAAAGAATTTAGTTAATGGGGATTTAGTTCAGCAGCATAAGTGCCTTCCTGGCAAGCACGCAGTCAAGCATTCAATCCCCAGTACCTAAAAAAACAAAGAATTTAGTTAAGTACAGGACTTAGCAATCCCCCAAATTGTTTTACAACATTGTTTAACAACGTGAGGTATTATTTCTCATTTAAAATGCAAAGATATTACCTAGCAATGGAGAACATAAAAGATTTCTGCTTCGTTCCTTTACTTGATCTTCTGACTGGATCAGTACCTCTTCCTCCAGAGAGGAAAACTCTGTCACTTCATCTCCTTTCAGTTTCACATTAATCCCCATCTGAGAAGCATCCGAGGTTTGGTAAGAGTCTATTTGTTGAGGACGGCATTGCCAAGATCCTGTTTTCTAAAACAGTTATTTTAAAGGAAAATTATTTTATTTAAAGGAAATTTTAAAGTCATTAAATGAAATACTATACAAATAAACATTTATATTACAAAGTCCACTCACATGGCATACATTGTTCTATCTAATGACATTCTCATTCAAGTGTCAAAAGAGTAAAGCTGTTCTAGGTTCTGGCAGAATCCCAGCGCATGGGGTAAACTTGGAAATTCGCTCCCAGGAGAACCTTGAACTACAGCAGATTCACTGTGCTAACTTGAAAGGAGATTCAGTAACTGCCTCACCCAAACAGAAGATCTCAGCAGGCTTCAGTCAGTGTGTTGAGTACGCCCCTAAAACAGAGGTGTTCAGTGGGTAAACAGGGCCAGTAGTAAAGCCCCCTCCAACTAACTGTAAGACCTTGGTGAGCCTGACAAGACTGTGGGTGACCCCTTCCTACACACAGAAAACATAAGGCAGAGTAAGGAGGGTGCCAAGGACTCCCCTAACTTGAAGAAAATTAAAAGGGCTTATGAGACACACAGGCACACAATAAGGACACAGTACAGCCTCAGCTGACACAAACACTATAGACAGGGAGATTTGATGACCTGGAATAACCTGAAGATAAAGTAATAGTAGGAACTAAAAGTTGACCTACATCAATACGACTAGGCTTGTCAGCCCAGGAAGAATATAGGACTCACCCAACAGGCCCTGCAACAGGAAGTCAGGCGACTGGCCCACCTATTCATTGTGGGACCCAGCAATTAGACAAACATCAACCTTACATTAGGACCCCAAGATACACACTACCAACAGTTGACACTAGGGGGACTGAAGGACCAAACACTAACTGGAAAGAGGAAAATGGCAAAATGAAAAAGCAAATTGCAATCTCAAACATCTAGTCCCCCAGGAGCAAATACAGGAGACATTGAAATAGAGGACTTCAAAAGTAACACACCGGAAATCTCTGAAAAGATAGTGAGTGAAATAAAAAAACAACTCCACGAGTCTATAGAAGAAATCAAATTAGAAGTACTCTCCCATGTAAAAACAGAAATAACAACCTTAGTAAAGGAATTGGTGAATGCGGCTAAAGAAGAATTAGAGAAAAAAGTATAGGAGCATGGGAAACTGACTGAAACCTTGAATGAACAGTATAGAAAACAAGCCGAATTCATGAAACAAACTCAAAGACACATCAAACAAACAAAATATTCTATTCAAAGCGTGCAAGACCGTTTAAATGAAACTGAGGATAGGATTTCAGATCTTGAGGACAGGATCGCAATTAGTGATCATGAAAGGACAGTAGTTCTAAAAATAACAAAGCAGCATGAAATGCCAATCCAAAAGCTTCAAGATGATGCCAAGAGCAACAATATAAGATTAATAGGCATTAGTGAAGAAGCAAGAGTCAATTCAAATGATATAACTAAAATATTCACAGAAGTAATAGCAGAAAATTTCCCACACATGGGGAAAAAAGCTGATACACAGATAAGTGAGGCATACAGAAAACCAAACACTCAAACCAACATAAACTCACACTCAGACACATAATAATTAAGATCTCAGACATACAG
>PVLA01006593.1:62500-120660 GCA_004027455.1 Hydrochoerus hydrochaeris | reverse complement strand
GTTACTTTTGCTCTACAGCAGACAATTCATTTATGTTTTCCTTCAGGATTCTCATGTCAACCATTGGAAAGACCTGGACCTTCTCCCCTTGGTGCTCTGTGGTTGGCACTTTAAAGCTCCTTAAGACCTAGAAAACAAAAGTACAGGAGTGCCCAGGAGAACCAGTTGTGCCAAACAGCATCCATTCTGATAGCTCACTAGAGTACTTTGTCAGGGGTTCCTCCAGTCTTTGGTCCTTAGTCAGGGTCCTCACCTGGCCCCCGTGCAGGCTGGTGCTGTTTTGCTCCTCCTGACTCCTGAGAGCACCTTCAGCAGTCTCACCTCTTCTATAACTTATGCAAAATATTACAGTGATTCTCAAAAGAAATATGTCACAAATGAGATTTCAGTGATTTAAAACCTTAGTATAATAGAAGTATTTTGAAGAGAATGAAAAGATATCCCATAGTTTGGGAGAGAATAGTTTCGAATGGCATATTTTAGAAAAGATTACATATAATCCTAGTACACACATCATAATCCTCACTGATAGGAAATAACATGTTTGGTTAACAAAATGGAAAATAACTAAATGGACACATCATCAAAAATGTGTATATATGTTACATAAACACATAAGAAGTTGCGAAACTTCACACATCTTTAAGGAATTTCAAAATAAACACCAACAAGGTATCTCTCTGCAGCTATTCAAATGTCTAAAAGTCACACTATGGATCAAGCCAAATTGGAGAATGGGTTTGCAAAATATCCTACAGGATAGCAGCAAGAGGTATGCTGTAGGAGCACCACAAAAATGAGAGGAGGAAGAGGAAGACTCATTTTTTTGAGATTTTTAAAAAAATTGTATTTATAGAAACAAAAGAAAATTATAAAAATAGAAAAAACAAGAAAAAAGTACAAAACAGAATTCAAAAAACAACTGACATCATAAAATCACTAGTTGATACACTACATACTGTCATCTTAACACTGGTTGTTAAAGTTACAAAACCAAAGCATAAAAAGTGGCTAGACACTCAAAAATTGACAGCACAAACTCTTCTGTTCAATGATCTGACAGAAATGTAGTAATATGGTCATTGATCTTACACACTGTACATAGTGTTCCTTTAGAACACTTTCCTTCTCTTTCATTTTTATAAAATCTATTATACTTTTATATCTATTATAATTTTATATCTATTATATTTTTGTATACTATTATTCTGTCAGTACTTATTATTTTTTACACTACAGAGATAATGTGATATTTACTAAGCTGAGTCTTATTTCACTTATGAGGATTTTCTCAGGTTTCCTCCATTTACCTATAAAGGACTCAAGATCATCCTTTTTTATAGCTGAGTAGTATTCCATTGTATAAAAATACCATTTTTTTCATCCACTGTGTGGCTGATGGGCATTTTGGTTGTTTCCAAGATTTAGCTATCACAAATTTTGCTGCTATGAACATGGGTGCACATATATCACTGTGATATGACATTTTCAATATTTCTGGGAAAATACCCAGGAGGGGAATAGATAGATTGAATGGAACTTCCAATCATAGTATTTTGAGGAATCTCCATACTGATTTCCACAGTGTTTGCACCAGTCTTTACTATTATCAAAAGTACAGGAGTGTTCCTTTTTCCCCCGCAGCCTGATTTGTTATCAGTTGTTTTCTTGATGGAAGCCATTCTTTCAAGAGTGAGATAAAAATTACAAAGAATTAATGAATCAAAGAGCTGGTTTTTTGAGAGAATAAATAAAATTGATAAACCCCTGGCAAACCTTATCAAGAAAAAGAAAGAAAAAACTAAAATCCATGCAATAAGGACTGAAAAGAAGGAAATTACTACAGATCCCATGGAAATTCAAAAGTTCATTAACACGTACTTTGAAAATCTCTATCCACATAGGATAGAAAAAACAGAAGAAATGGACAAACTTCTAGGAACATTTGAACTACCAAAACTCATTCAAGAATATTTAACAATTTTGAGTAACACAAAATCAGCTACTGAAATTGAAACTGTGATTAAAAACTTACCAACAAAAAAAAGCCCAGGTCCTGATAGATTAGTAGCTGAATTTGACAAAAAATTTAGAGAAGATTTAATGCCAATATCCCTTAAACTCTTCAATGAAATGGGAAGAGAAGCAGTCCTCCCTAACTCATTCTTGGAGGAAAGTACTACTCTGATACCAAAACAGCAGAAAGACCCAACCAAACCAAAACAACAGAAAGACCCACCCAAGAAGTAGATCTTTAGACCAATCTCACTATATTGATGCAAAGATTCTCAATAAAATATTGGCAAATAGAATGCAGCAAATCATCAAGAAGATTATATACCATGAACAAGTGGGATTTATTCCAGGAGTGCAGCAATGGTTCAACATATGAAAATCACTAAATGGAATGCACCACATCAACAGAGACAAAAATAAAATCAATAGACACATAAAAAGCTTTCGATAAATTGCAACACCTTTTCATGATAAAAAAAATTTACAGGAACTTAGAATAGATGCTATTTACATCAATCTCATAAAAGTCATGTATGACAAACCAACAGCCAACATTATACTGAATGATCAAAAACTGAAAGCCTTCACTCTAAAATCAGGTACAAGACAAGGATGTCCACTATCACCACTCCTATTCAATATAGGTCTAGAAATACTAGCCAGAGCAGTCAGACAAAAGGGAGAAATAAAAGGAATTAAGATAGGAAAGGAAGAAGTTAAATTATCATTATTTGCAGATGACATGATACTCTACATAGAAGACCTCAAAAACTCCATTAATAGACTACTAATAATAAACAAATTCAGCAGTATAGCTGGATACAAAGTCAACCCTAAAAAATCAATAGCATTCCTGCACACAAACAAAAAACTCCATGAGAGAGAAATTGTGGGAATATCACCTTTCACAATAGCATCTAAAAAAATGAAATACCTAGGAATCAACCTAATCAAGAATGTAGAAGACCTATATGCTGAAAATTATACTACTCTAAAAAAAGAGATTGAAGAGGATATTAGAAGGATGTTCCTTGCTTTTGGCTAGGAAGAGCAAACATTGTGAAAATGGCCATACTCCCAAGACTGTTATACAGATTTAAAGCAATCCCAACCAAAATACCATTAGCATACCTCACAGATCTAGAGAAAGCACTCCTTAAATTCATTTGGAAATAGAAGAAACTTAGAATAGCAAAGGCAATTCTGGGCTACAAAGGCAAGGCAGGAGGCATCTCAATTCCTGACTTGAAACTATACTACAAAACCACAGTAATAAAACCATCATGGTACTGGCAAAAAAATAGACCTGAGGATCAATGGAACAGAATAGAAGATGAAAATAGTACTACAAAGACACTCAGCCACCTTATATTTGACAAAGAGGCTAAATATGTTCGCTGGAAAAAAGCCTCTATAATAAATGGTGTTGGAAAAATTGGCTTTCCACATCCTGAAGTGTGAAAATAGACCAATGCCTATCATCATACACTAAACTAAATGGATCAAAGATCTAAATATTAAAACAGAAATATTAAATCTACTGGAACACAAGATAGGTAAAAATATTGGAGATATGGGGTAAGGAGAGAACTCATGAATAAAACACAAATTGCATGGGAGATACTTCAAAGAATCAACAATTTGGATCTCATATTACTAAAAAGTTTCTGCACTTCAAATGAAAACACCAATGAAGTGAAAAGTAAACCCACAGAATGTGAAAGAATTTTAACCAATAATCCCTCAAAGGACTCTTAGTTCCTGCTGTTGCTATGTCTTCAGGTTATTGCAGGTCACCAGATCCCCCTGTCTATAGTGTTTGTGTCAGCTGAGGCCCTACTGTATCACTGGGGGGTCTCATAAGCTCTTTCAATTTTATCCAAGTTGGGGGGGGGTTATGGTGCATTCCTCAACCTGTCTGATATTCTCTGTGTGGAGGAGGGGATTACTTACTCTCTTTCCAGGTTTGCCAAGGTCTTACAGTTGGAGGGAGTTTTACTTCTGCTCCTATTTACCCTCTGAAGGCCTCTATTTTAAGGGTAAACTCACCACACTGACTGGAGCCTGCTGAGTGCAGTCTTCTGTTTGGGTGTGGGGTCCCCGAGTCTCCCATCCAGCCAGCACGGTAATCCACTGTAGTCCAAGGTTCTGGGATAAGTGGTTGGATCCAAAGATCAACTGAAGTACTAGCTCCAGGAGGTGGGTAGGTTCTCCAAGGAGCAGACCTGCAGCGGCTGTCCAAGGTGACCCAGACATGCCAGGGCATCTCAGGTGTTACTGGCCAAGGGGCAGGCCCATGGCAGCAGTTGGAGGCCACCCAGGCATGCCAGGGGCTTCCCAACTGTTCTCAGCTGAGGGATGGGCCTGCAACTGCAGTCCAAGACCACTCTGTCATGCTGGTGGCTTCCCAGGTGTTCCCAGATGAGGGGTGGGCCCACAGTGGCAGTCTGAGGCCCACCAGGCATTCTGGGGCTTCCCAGGTGTTCCCAGCCAAGATTCATTTTTATTTTCCTACAGAATGTTGAGCACTTTTGAGACACTGGATTTTATCTTGGCCCTGGTGCTGGATTCACACACGTTGACTTTATCCTTGGCATCAAGGCTGTGGTCAAGTACAGCAGGCATGAGTAAAGTGAGAGTGTGGTTCAGATCATGCAGGTGCCAGTTAATGAGATCACATGATGTAGTGCCAGTAAAACTCTCATCAACTGCTTATTTTGATGCTAAATGGCAAGCCGTGTATGAAGAAGACACTATGGAAAGTTTCTTATAAAAATATGCATAGCTTTTTCATGTGATTTAGAAATTACTTTCTTCAATATTTATGCAGTTTGCTTAAGTTCATCTGCACAGAAACCTGAACACAAGTATTTGTGGCAGCTTTATTCATAATTACTGAAACTGGGCAGCATTCAAGATGTCCTGTAGTGTGGGACTAGATCTGTAGCCTGTGGTATAGCCAGACATGGAGTAGTCTTTAGCAATGCAAGCATATTTCCTCTCTGGTCCTGAATGCACATGGTGTAGTATACATGCATGTTTCTAAGAGAAAGATGAAATTTGAAAAAAGTACATATCCAATAATCCTTATGCATGGAGAAGAAAGTCACTACTATGGACTTTGCAAGAGAATTTAGTGACTTTCCAGGATTAAAGGCAAAAGACAGATAAGTAGTTGGCCAACAAACATTTTTAGAGCATTGAAACAATCTCACAATATTCTGTAATTGTGAACATATGTCATTATGCATTTGAGAAAATCAATCAGAATTCAACACAAACTATTATGAGCTATAACACTACTATAAATTACAAAAATTCCTTTATGATGATATGCAAATGTAGGCTCATGGTTTTTACATAGTACACCACTCAGGTGTGGGATGTTGTTATGAGAAGGTTGTGCATGTATGCAGATAGGGTGCATAAAAGATCTCTCCATATTTTTGGTTTAAGTTAAAAAATGAAAGTATCTTAAAAATACATAACGATTCCTCAGCCTCACCTGCTGTCCTTTAATTCATGTGATAAGTGGGAAGGCCCAGACTATTTGTTTTTCCCTCTATTCAGGTTTTGGTTGTCTACTTAGTCTTTCCTCCATTTCCTTGATTTAATTCTTTTTAGGGACCAGTCCTCTCCTATTTCTTTACTTGAGGACCTCTAAAGACCTGGACTTTCCAAAGTCCATTAGGATGAAATGAAAATGGTCTTATATGGCCACACTTGATATGGTCTCTCATGAGTGAGACTTTTGGTAGACAGATGTCTGTGTTAGGATAAATTTTTCCACTGAGGTTCTTAAGTAAGGATCCTAGTTCTGATTATTAAGAGAACCACACTTTCCTCCCTGTGCCAGTGTTGTGTCAATGAACTCAGACAAAGTTCTTCATTTCTCAGAACCTCTGGAGAAGTCAGACTCTCAAGTATGGTCATAGGGTTGATTCAGTGGTATCTCCACTCCTAGAAGAATAATACTTTGGTACTCCTAGGGATATTTACTCTGTTCCTGGAAAACTTTAAGAATTTTCCCTTTGTGGATCTGAGTCAGCATACCTCAGACCAAGTTCTCCATCTGCCTTCATGAGAACTCCACTATATAAATGAAGTCCAATCCCATCCTGCCTAAGTGATTTTGGGAAATCTGTGGGCTGAGAGTAAGGACAGGAGACTGTGGGACACTCTGCTATGAGCACATATTTCCCTGTTTCTTCATTTAGGGTCCTCAACTTGCTCTTGAAGTCGGTTCATAAACAACATAAGAATCCAAGCAGCCAAATTGATAAATTTGGAATTTAATTAGCTGAGCTCAGCAACCTCACGTGGACCCATTTCAGAGTCTAACTGAGTGACTGCAAACTGGAAACTGGAAAATTACAAAGCTTTTAAACAGAGAACCACAAAAAGGCATCCTGTTGGAAACAGTTTAGCTAGACTCTTACACTAATTTTTAATTGACACTTGTATCCTGCTTCTTTTGTTGAGCACGTTAACTTTTCTCTTGTGGGTATAGCTCATTTTACTTTTCTCATAGGACCTATACCTTGAGTAATTTTCCATTTTCCTGGGTCAAATACAAGACACTAGTTAAGTGCAGAGCTCAATATGGCATCAGTTATGCCAAGCTACAACAATATGCATCAGAGACAGACACTCACTTGAATACTGAGGCTAATATCCTTAAGATAATACAGAGAATATCCTGAGGGCCTTCAAGAAAAAAAGATCCTGCCACTGCCATCTTCCTCGGGTGTCAGACAGGAGGAGAATCAGAGAGCTTGCCATGAGATCCCACCATGGCCATACTGGAACCCAGGAGACTGCACAAAGAAGCCATTCGCCCACATTCTTGGTGAGCACCTTCCTCGGGCGTCAGCCAGGAGCAGGCCCAGTAGTATTTCCTGTGAGCCTACTGGTGCGCAGGCTTGGAATCCAACATCCCCCAGCCCCCGCCGTTAGCAACTGGGGACAGAGGTCTGCACATCTCTTGTCAGGATGATTCTATGCAACATAGCAAAAGTGGGAGGGCTCCTCTATTTTCTCTTTGAGAGCAAGTGTTGTTTCAGTTTTGATTCATTATGATTAATTGCTTTACTCTTTTCATTATTCTCTTTTGATTGATTTTATAATGTTCTGTTTTTGGTTTGATTTTGCTATACATAATTGACTAGACAACTATTGTGAAGATAATGAGATATACTATGTTACCTATTACTGTTATTCCAGTAACCTGCTGTGAAGTTCTGTACCAAATTATCTTCACTGTCTCAACTGTCTTTGTTCTATCCTGTTCTGTTGTATTTCTGCTACCTTCAAAATAAAATTTAAAAAAAAGAAAAAGAAAAAAGGAGAACTTCTGGCTGATCACTCTACCTGGCAAGCTGCTCCTCTACACAAAGGAGCTCTTCTAGTGCAAATATTTATCCTGACACTTGTTCCTTGTATAGAGATGTGATTCACATTCTTAAAATCCCTTCATCAGTTTCTCTCTACAATGAATCATGCAGAGAATTTGTCCTGGTCTAAGATGGAGATGGTATATCAAAAGGCAGAGACACAAGAAAATTGTGTGATAAGCAAAAAAGGTAGATATTCATTTCCTTGAAATGCCAGAAATAGTATCATATATTTTTATTATAAAAGATTTAACAAGAAAACAACTGATAACAAATGTTGGCGAGGCTGCGGGTAAAAAAGGAATACTTCTCTACTATTGGTGGGAGTACAGACTGGTGCAACCACTGTGGAGGTCAGTATGGAGATTCCCCAAAAAACTAGGATTAGAAGTTCTATTCAATCCAGCTATTCCCCTCCTGGGTATTTTCCCAGAAAAATTGAAAATGTCATGTCACAGTGATATATGTGACCCATGTTGATAGCAGCATGATTTGTGATAGCTAAATCTTGGAAACAACCCAAATGCCCATCAACTGCACAGTGGATGAAAAAAAGTGGTATTTTTATACAATGGAATACTACACAGCTATAAAAAAGAATGATCTTGAGACCTTTATAGGTAAATGAAGGCAACTTGACAAGTGAAATAAATAAGACTCACATTAGTAAATACCACATTTCTCTCTATTGTAAAAAATAATAAGAATGGACAAAATAATGGTATCCAAAAAGAATAATAGTTGTAGAAGTATAATATATATAAAAGTATAATAGACATTGTGAAAGTGAAAGGCAAAGAAAGTGCTCTAAAGGATATAACGGTATGTATAGTGTGTAAATAGGTGACCATATTACCGAGCTTTTGTTAGATCACTGAACAGAAGTGTTTGTATTGTCAATGTTTAAGTGACTAGCTACTTTATATGCTTTGACTTTGTAACTTTAACAACTATTGTTAACAGTATGTAATGTATCAACTAGCGATTTTATGTTAATTTTTTTGAACTCTGTATTCTACTTTTCTTCTTGTTTTTCTATTTTGTCTTTTTAAAATTTTCTTTCCTTCCTCTCTTAAAATAAAATAAAAAATTTTAAAAAAAGATTTAAAAGAAAAGGAATGTCTAGCTTTTAAAAGAAAAGGAATGTCTAGAATGACTAAATTTGAGCCCATAATATTTAAAAGTTTTTTGAATTTGCATATGTTGATAATGATTTTGTCACAACATATCATGCGATTCTTTTCTCCATTCACACATTTTAATCACTTCTGTATTTTTAGTATTCTGATCATATAGTCTAATACATGAAATATTTTTAAAAATGATTACTATATGTCTTTAATAGATAATGATCAAAATCCTTTTGGGACAGATATACATTCTTGACCTTTTTTCATTCTTTTCCCCTATCTTATGTCTTTACCGGATGACTATCCCTTACTCCACAACAAAATCCTTAACTTATTATATGAGATAAAAATCAGAAATACTTGAGAAAAGTTAATTAAGACATACACAGTCAGATTCAATTTGGGAATCATAGTAGAGCAGAGACTTTATCCTAATTCAAAATTAGTGTCTTGTCCTTGCCCTGTCACTTACCAACTGCTTGATAATGGGCCCACTATCATATTCTGTGACTCTCACACTTTTCTTCTGTGGAGTGGGTATGACAAAATCCATCAGAAGAGACATGACCAAATGTGTATCATAAAGTATTTGCAATGTGACTACAATTTTAATAAGATTTCAAGGCTTCTTATAATTAATTTGTTTCTTGATGTCTCAATCCAGAACATTGAGATTAATTTTTAACACAGAGGATTTCAGAGATTTTGCTGTTTTGTAGCACAAAATGCCCTATAGGATATAAAGTTTTTTAGCATGAAAGCTAAGCAATATTTCCTCTTACATAATAAGGCATTCAATATCGGAAATTTCCTCAGTAGATGCAACATAAACCATGCCAAAATTATTTGAAATACCCAAACCCATAATCAATTGCTCTCTCATGTGAAGCACTCATATTTTTATTTACCTCACCACCACACAAAATATATATATTGACTAGAATAATCCCAATCATACACAAGGTAACTTTAACAGAATGTACTTTTAATGGGGTAGGCATAGCATCCCCAGTCTGGGGCAAAGAGTGCAGTATTTTACAGGGGCTTCTGAACATAACCTTGTGGCTTGAGGATATCTAACTTGTTACCTTGAAACTTTGCAGGTTATGTGCCTAAAACTCCCAAATTTTCACTGAGGCTCCTCACCTAGCTTAGCTCTCATTGAGTAATTGGGAGTTTCCTAAACTTAGATTATCTTGATCACGTAATTTACACTTATCTGCTCTCATTTCAAATTACCTTCTTTCTTGCCTCCTTATTTCCATTATCCTTTCCACCTTACAAGGTATATCACCATTTTCCTTGTATTTCAGGTAACTTTGGACCTTATAATTCCATGATCAGTTTCTAGATATTCTTTTTCTTCTAACTCTCATTACTAGCATGAACATTCCCAAAGCAAATGTTCAATTATTGTTTAGGGAATAAATAATTGGTGAGCATGGACATGTAAGTCACTATAATTACACCCTAATTCATGAATGAGCAAAAGAAAATAATTCACTTTTTAAAAATTGTATGGCTTAGAGAGAAATAATTTAGGAAGCAAAATGTTGACCATTTTAACCTTGGACTATTACTTGATTCCATATTTTACTACATATCTTTTACATTTTAAAGGAAACAAATTCCAATTTCATGTAAATTTGCACTAGATCTGTAAAGAAGCTGTGATTTTTCACCATTTATATCCCAAAACAAACAAACAAACAAATAAACAAAAAAACTCTTCCTCTTAACTTCCTAAATAAGTGTGATCAATATTGTTTCTTAAGCTTAGATTATATAAAGCTAACTAATAAGAACTTTGGAAACACAACAAAAATACAGATAAATCTACAAACTACCTATTAATATAGGACCACAAGAAGCATATTCCTTTCATTCTCAGACACACAGGACCATGGCAAACACTATCTGCCCTTTCCAAATACAGTGTGAAGGAAATCCCCCAAATTCACTATGGGTTAGAAGACCTTTAGTCATGGGCCCAGAATGTTCACTGGCTGGGGCATTAGTGCTATCACTGATGTAGCTATAGCTTGAAAGCTCTCTTCTTCATCTCTCAAAGCAACTTCAAATCTGGACTAGAAGATACTAGGGATGGTATCACTGATCTTGGCAGAAAACTCCAGAAACTTAGTCTTTCTGGTCTCAGTGTGGCATACTTGGCTCCAGAAGATTTCATAGTATACAGAATCAGGCTCAGGTACTTGGCCAAAATCCAGGTATTATAGCTTCATAAATTTTTGTGATATGCTTGCTGGGCTCCAAAAAAATGATGTGTCTTTTTCCAGCCTATGCTGGCATTCAGGTTTTTCAGGTATTCTCTTCCATGGCACATTTGTTTTTTGTAAAAATGAAGCCTAGGAGTTTCATTAGGAGACTAGATTTGAGAAATTTGTGGCCATGAATCACTATCCCATTGTTGGAGACGTGAATTTTGCTGATAAGAACATAAGAGTATTTGATAGAACTGACTCCCTTTAAGCCTACTCTGAATATGACCTTTACACTTAAAAAAGTTCTTCAGATTTCTATGAAGTGATTCTGAGAATTTTTATTGAAACTCTTCAACATATCTTCTTTACTGTGTCTTGCAAATGTGCATGAGTAAAGGCACCTACATGCTGGCCATCTTGAGTAGAGCAAGATGCATATTTAAGAAAATATTTTTTCTTAAATATGCAGATGGCTCCTTTATTTGGTCATTGGTCTGAAAGACCTGTCGACATAATAGTGGAACCAGCTGCCTGAGACACATTGGGAAGACTTTGTGACCAAAAAAACAAAAGCTAAATTTGTGAAAGCCAAAAGCTTGAAAAGAAAAAGGGTGAAGAGACAATATTTTCTCTTTGCTCAAAGTAGGCTAATCATCCTGGAGAGCCAAGATGTCCCTTAGGCTGGCAGGGTTTCTCAGTACCACAGAACTTACTCTTTATTTGAGAGGCAAGATGGCTGTGGCAGGAGTGTGGGCAAAAGAGCAGGTGATACAGGCACCTGGAGGAGAAAGGATGAAAGAGTATAGGTACCTCTGTAAGTGGCTTTATGAAGATTTCTCTGCATGTTTCCTTGTGACTATTGCTCTGGGAACTCCCATAACATCTGTTCAAATCTACTCATCTTATGAACACCCAGTAGAGCTAATGCAATTGCACCTAAGGCTTTGGGACAGTCCCTCGTGTACAATGATGGTGAGACAAGAGACAGCAGGTCTAATTCTGGAGAATGCCTTTGTTCTGTGCGGTAGAGGACCATTTCAGCTCACGTGCAGGTCTATCAAGTCACCTGTTCCCATTGCATGTGTACCCTCCCTTTTGGTATGGCATATTTGACATCTCCTCACAGTGTCTTCTCTCTTCTGGAACATCCTTGGGTGAGGTGGAAGTACATCTCACTCTACCACCCTTGTCAGTGGTAGGCATTTCTAAGAACTCTGTGATGCTTACTGTTTTAGGAGCATGTTGAGGCTCTCAGTCCTAATTCAGGGTCCTTCCTGTGTCTCTATATAAGACTTTTTACACCTTCCCATGTAGACTCAATGACTCCCACTTCAGAAAATAGTCCTTGACAAAATAATGCCATCAAATCTGAGGTGTTCTCACACATATGACCAACATTCTTAGTCTTCTGATGAATAAAAGTGTGGATCATTTTATTCTACCTCCTGTCTCTATCAGGGAAGTAATTTCACCACTCTTCATTTATATTCATTACCCTGATTCCTGTAAGGGTCACTCTCACCTTCCTTTGCAAATTTTTAGCATATAAGTTTAGCCACACTGGGATTCTCCAGGTAAAAAGGGGGCAATGCACAGTGACAATCTCTCTGGTAATGTCAAGGTTTGAGAGAAAGGATATTATGTATGGCTACCCTTACTTTGAATTTTTTATGTAGTCTTAGTTCTACAACAATCCTCTGACCTTTCTTCTATAAATCTCTGGACAGCTCCTGTCTTCAGAACAGGGCCTCAAGAGGGAATCTAGGACTCCCTAAATATGAGTAGCCTTGCCTGGAGTCTTGGATTATTTTAGGAACATGGAGCTTTTTCTTCTGTGCCTTTCTTTCCCTGGGCCATGATAGCTGTGGTCAGGAACAGCAGGAATGATGGTAAGCTGAAGAGCAGGTGTTTCTGGAAACTGGGGGAGGGAAAATGACATCCTGGTTTTCTGCCAAATTATTCTGCTTTGGCTTCTAAGAAGCCCCCCCTCCACAGCTCTAGATGCCCACTGGGCTTTTCATCTTCTTCCTATGGCACCTGAAAGTGCAATGGAGGAAGTTATGAAATGCCTTAGGCAGCACTTTTCTGTGGGTCTGCCATCAAGACAGTAAGGGCTAGCCGTGTGTTGTTCCTTTGTGCTCAAGGGTCTTCTCAGTTTGCATATAGCTTCATTGTAGGTATTCTTAGCAGGCCTGGTACCCCTTTGCCGTATTCATCTGAATTCAACAATTTAAAGTGTACTGGTAATATGAAAAAAAAATAGATGAAATTTTCTTTCCATCACTCCTTCAGGGAGGCAATAATGAGTGCTTTGTGTGCTCTTTCTATACTGCTTTCACAGACCATTGGTTCTCACAGAGTCCTCAACTTGTCTGCACCTTAAGTATGAGCTATTCATTCCTGCTGACTAGTGCTGCAACATTAGACATAGACTCTCAGCCCTTTCTTTCTTTCTTTCTTTCTTTCTTTCTTTCTTTCTTTCTCTCTCTCTCTCTCTTTCTTTCTCTTTCTTTCTTTCTTTCTTTCTTTCTTTCTTTCTTTTTCTTTCTTTCTATCTTTCTTCTCATACTAGAGATCAAACTCATGACCTTGCACTTCCCAGGCAGGTGCTTATGCCATTGAGCTAAATCTCTGGCCCTCTCAACTTCTTTCGATTTCATTTAAAAAATGGCAGGAAGTTTTTGCTGATAACACTGTTCCAGGACATGGAGGTCTTAGTGTCAAGAAGTAGCCAACCTCTTTTTGTCCTATATATTAAGAGTTGTTGCTGTAGTACTTTCGGTACTCACTTGTAAGGGTATTTTGACTCCAGGGTGGACTGAGGGTCACTTCTCTCTACATGAGAAGACATTAGAGAATATGGGCCACACCTGACACTTAGAGAAAGTTTTAGGGTTGTCTATGCTTGAACACATTGTTTTCTTCTCCAGAGGTGTAAAACTGTGCCTAGCAAGTAGAGATCCTATGATATTTGGTTTTACCTGTGATTCTTACTTAGAGTCTCCATTTTTACTTTGGGAAAGACCTAGAATTCCTTCCCAACATAATCCATCATAGAAAACCCTCACTTTTTTAACATTCCCAAAGAGGAATCAAGAGGCATTTCTTAACATCTAGGCATGGGCCACTCAGGCCTAAAAAAATGAGGGCTTCGTTGGACTTCTGTGGCTATTGTTTGGGAGTTTCTTAGATTCCTTATTCCCTTCTCTGTGAGTTTTCATCCACAATGGAAATCTCCTCTCTAAGGAGCTAGAAACTTTGCACCAGATTAAGATTTCAGCTTTCCTAAAACACAAGATCAAAGAAAGTGTTAGGCATGTCTAGTCACTCCTGTCATTTATAGAGTGCCACTGTCCTGGGTTTGCCATTCTCTTTATTTTGAACATACAAAGTGTCTGAGCTCCGCTATCAGACTGAGAATTTTAGGCTAATACCAAGGCCTTGAAGTCTGTTAGATCCAAGTATGGTTGTGAAGATATAATACATCTGAATTCCTTTGCCAGGGATTCCCAGAGATGAAAGGGAATGGAGGGGCCCCATCCACAACTCCCGCCATCCCATCAGATGACCTCACGGAACCTGAGAACTCAAGCCAGCTGTGCCCACATGACCCAGCTAGAGCTGTACCCCTCCCACGACTCTCACCATCCCAACAGATGACCTCACAGGACCCAGGAACTCCAGCCAGCTGTATGCATGGGGCTAGACCTGGGCTCCTCCCACGACTCCAACCATCCGAGCAGACCACCTCACAGGACACAGGAACTGCAGTCTGTGGTGCACTCAGGGCCAGACTAGATCTGGACCCCTCCCACAACCCCTGACGCCTAGGCAGACCACCTTGCAGGACCCAGGAACTCTTTTCAGTGGTTCTGGTGGCCCGGCCAGAACCGGTCCCATCCCATGTCCTTGCAGTCCTGGCCACCCTTTTGAGGACCTAGGAACTTCAGCCCATGATGAGCACCCTGCAGTCCCACTGCTGCCATCAGGGACACACTCCCACCTCCTAGACCTACTATTGCTGTTGATCTTTGGCTCCTACACCTCCCCACAGAACCTCAGACTGCAGTGGATTAACCATGCAGTATCAAGGGGAGACTCAGTAAGAAGAACTCATCAGGCTTCCATCAGTGAGGTGAGTTTGCCCCTAAAATAGGAATAGAGTTTACCACCTTCTGTCAGTAAACAGAAGCAAAAGCAAAGCCACATCCAGAAGTGAGCCATAATCGAGCTTAGCAAGTGGGTAGGTGAGTCCTTCTTCCACACAGAAAATAACAGATAGGTTGAGGAGGGTGACAATAAGACCTCCGCCAACCTGGCGAAAATTAAGGGGGCCTGTGGAACATCCAGAGACACAGTAGGGTCACAGCCGAGACAAACTCTATAAACAGGGAGATCTGGTGACTGAACAACTTGAAGACATAATAACATCAGGAACTAGGGGTTGATTTCCATCAGTACTCCTAGGCTTGTTAGCCAAGGAAGAACATAGGACTCACCCAACAGGCCTTGCAGGGGGAATTCAGGTCATGGCCCACCTCTTCATTGTGGCACCCAGCAACTGGACAAACATCAACGTTACAGTAGGACCCCAAGATACACACTACCAATGAAAAAGCAAAATGCAATCTCATATAGTCTACCAGGAGCAAGTGCACAAGACATAGAAATAGAGGACTTAAAAAGTAACACACTGGAAATCGCTGAAAAGTTAGCAAGTGAAATAAAAAAAAATCCATGAGGCTATAGAGGAGATCAAATTAGAAGTAATCTCTCATGTAAAATCAGAAATAACAACCTTAGTAAATGAGTTGCTCAGTGCAGCTAGAGAAGAGCTATATAACAAAGTACAGGAGCATTGGAAAACTAATTGAAACCTTGAATGAATAGTGTAGAAAACATGCAGAATTCATGAAACAAACTCAAAGAAACATGAAAGAAACAAAAAATTCTAGTGAAAGCTGGCAAAACTGTTTAAATGAAACTGAGGATAGAATTTTGGACTTTGAGGACAGGATCACAGATAGCCATCATGAAAGAGTAGAACTTGTAAAAGCAACAAAGCAGCATGAAATAACAATCCTGAAGCTTTATGATGATGACAAGAGCAACAATATGAGACAAATAGGCTTCACTGAAGATACAGGAGTTGCCACAAATGACATTGATAAAGTATTCACAGAAGTAATAGCAGAAAATTTCCCAAACATGGGGAAAAATCTGATATGCAGATAAGTGAGGCATATAAATCAAAAAACAATTATAAACAACATAATTCAACACCAAGACATATAATAATTAAGATCCCAGAAGGCAACATAAAAACAATACTAAAAGCTGTTAATGAAAAGACACAATTCACCTATCAAGGAAAGCCCATTAGAATCACGGCAGATTTTTCAGCACAAACACTCAAGTCAAGATGAGCTTGGAGTGAAGTAGTTCAAGCCCTGAAAGAAAACAAATTTTAACCCAGACTGATGTACCCAGCAAAACTTTCATTCAAATATAATGGAGAAACAAGATACTTCCATGACAAAGAACAATTGAAGAAATTCTGTCCACCAAATCAACCCTAGAAAGAGTCTCGAAAGACATACTAGATAGAGATAAAAATGACCACAATCATGAGAAAAGCAACAGAAAGAAACCACCAGGTAGGATAAGCAATAACACAAGGGGGAAAAAACAGAAAGCAAACAACTGGAACATAACATGGCAAAGTTGAGCCAGTACATAGCAGTTATATACATAAATGTAAATGGCCTCAATTCACCTAACAAAAGAAATAGGTTGACAGAATTGAGGAAGAAACACAATGCCACAATATGCTGTATACAAGAAACACATCTGACCCAAAAGGAAACTAATAGATTAAAAGTCAAAGGATTGAAAACAGTATTCTATGTAACAGGAACCTAGAAAAAAAAAGGGGGAAATATTCTATTTGCATAAAATGTGAACTTCAAACATAAATGATTAAAAGATATAAAGAAGGTCACTACATACTCATTAGGGGAAAAATTTAAGAGGAAGAACTAACAATTAAAAATATATATGCACCAAAACCAGCAGTGCCCAACTATAAAAGACAAATACTAA
This sequence comes from Hydrochoerus hydrochaeris, assembly GCA_004027455.1. Classification (NCBI taxonomy): domain Eukaryota; kingdom Metazoa; phylum Chordata; class Mammalia; order Rodentia; family Hydrochaeridae; genus Hydrochoerus; species Hydrochoerus hydrochaeris. The sequence goes on along the minus strand of PVLA01006593.1, from coordinate 103,797 downwards.
TGGACATGAAAAACCAAATACACAAGAACACAATTATAATAGGGGACCTTAATAACCCATTATCTCAAAGAGATGGATCAACTAGACAAAAAGTTAGCAAAGAAATTAACAGACCTATATCATATCTGTGAGCAATTGGACTTAGTAGATGTTTACAGAGTGTTCCACCCAACCACATAAGAATACACATTCTTCTCAGCCACACAATAGGCATTCTCCAAATTAGACCATATATTATCCCATAAAATATTCTTAAGTAAATACAAAGTATTGAAATTATCCCACATGCAATATCTGACTGAAATTGGAAATTACTGGCAGAAGAAATTGCAAAACATGCATAAATACATGGAACTTAAATAAGAACCTTCTGAACAACCAGTGGGCTACAGATGAAATTAAAGAAGAAATAAAGCAATACCTATAATTCAATGAAAATGCAGAAACAACATACTGTAATCAGTGGGATGCAATGAAAGTAGTCTTAACAGGGAAATATACAGCAATAAATTTTCATATCAAAAAAACAGAATGAGCATCAATAAACAACCTAATGCTTCATCTCAGTCTTCTAGAAAAAGAAAAGCAAGTTAAATCCAAAGCTCATAGAAGAGGGGAAATTGTAAAGATTAGAGCAGAAATCAAAGCAATTGAAACTGAAAAAAAAATACAAAGAATTCATGAATCAAAAAGCTGTTTTTTGGGAGAATAAACAAAATTGACTAGCCTCTAGCTAACCTTATGAAGAAAAAACCTAAATTCATGCAATAAGGACTGAAAACGGGAAATTACTACAGATTCCATGGAAATTCAAAAGATCATGAATATTTACTTGGAAAATCTCTACTCACATACAGTAGAAAACTCAGAAGAAATGGACAGATTTCTAGAAACATATGAACTTCCAAAGCTCAACCAAGAAGATAAAACAATTCTGAATAACCCAATATCAGCTATTGAAATTGAAAATGTAATTAAAAACTTACAAACAAAGAAAAGCTCATGATGGATTCATGGCTGAATTCTACAAGAAATTTAGAGAAGATTTGATGTCAATACCCCTTAAAATCTTCAATGAAATTGAAATGGAAGCAATCCTCCCTAAATCATTCCTGGAGGCAAGTATTACTCTCATACCAAAACCAGAGACTGACCCAACCAAAAAGGAGAACTATAGGCCAATCTCACTAATGAACACTGATGCAAAGATTATCAATAAAATACTGGTAAATGGAATACAACAAATCATCAAGATGATTATAAATCATGACCAAGTGGGATTCATTCCAGGAATGCAGGAATAGTTTAACATAAGCAACTCAATAAAAGTAATAAACCACATCAGCAGAACCAAAAACAAAAACCACATGGTCATCTCAATTGATGCAGAAAAAGCTTTCAATAAAGTCCAAGACATGTTCATGATAAAAATCCTTCAGAAACTTGGAGTACATTGTGTCTGCCTCAACCTCATAAAGGCCATCTATGACAAACCAACAGCCAACAGTATACTAAATGGACAAAAAGTGAAAGATTTCACTCTAAAGTCAGGAACAAGAAAAGGATGTCCAGTATCACCACTCCTATTCAATATAGTTCTGGAAATACTAACCAGTGAAATCAGACAAGGGAGAGAAATAAAAGGAATAAAGTTAGGAAAGGAAGAAGTTAAAATATCACTGTTTACATATGACATGATACTCTATAAAGAAGACCCAAGAACTCCATTAAAAGAATACTAGAAGTAATAAATTCACTACTGTGGCTAGATACAAAGTCAATGTTCAAACAATAGCATTCCTGTACACAAACAAAAAACTCACCAAGAGAGAAATTATGGAAATATCACTTTTCACAATAGCATCTAAAAAAAATGAAATACTTAGGAATCGACCTAAGAATGTAAAAGATCTATATGCTGAAAATTATGCTACACTAAAAAAGGAGATTGAAGAGGATGTTAGAAAATGGAAGGATATTCCTTGCTCTTGGCTAGGAAGAGCCAACATTGTGAAAATGATCATAATCTCTATACTATTATAAAGATTAAATGCAATCCCAATCAAAACACCATTAATATGCCTCACAGATGTAGAAAAAACACTCCTAAAATTCATTTGGAAACATAAAAAACCTAGAATACCAAAGGCAATTCTGGGCAACAAAGGCAAGACAGGAGGCATCTCAATTCCTGACTTGAAACTATACTACAAAGCCACAGTGATAAAATCAGCATGGTACTGGCAAAGAAATAACCCTGATGATCATTGCAACAGATTAGAAGACAAAAACACAACTACAAAGACACTCAGCCACCTGATATTTGACAAAGGTTTTAAACACATTCCTGGAAGAAGAATAGCCTCTTTAATAAACGGTGTTGGAAATACTGGCTTTCCACATGCCGAAGCCTGAAACTAGACTCATGCCTATCACCATGCACAAACCTAAAATCTGAATTGATCAAAGATATAAATAGTAAAACAGAAACACTAAATCTACTGGAAGACAAGGTAGGTAGAAATCTTGGAGTCATAGGGGTAGGCAGAGAATTCATGAACAAAACGCAAACTGCACAGGAAACACTTCAAAGAATGAACAACTGGGATCTCATATTATTGAAAATTTTCTGCACTTCAAAAGAAATCACCAATAGAGTGAAAGAAAACCCACAGAATGACAAAGAATTATAGCCAGCAATCCCTCAGTCAAAGTACTTACATCCAGAACATATAAAGAATTGAAAAACATCAAGCCCCCCATATTCAAAGACCCTCTCCAAAAGTGGGCATCTGAGATGAACACACATTTCTCAGATGAAGATATACAAGTGGCAAATAAATACATGGAGAAATGTTCACCATCGCTGGTCATTTGAGAAATGCAAATTACAAAGGCTTTGAGATTTTCTCTCACTCTAGAAAGAATGGCTGCCATCAAGAAATCAACTGCTAACAAATGTTGGGAAGGCTGCGTAGAAATAGGAACACTGCTCCACTGTGGGTGGGAGTGTAGACTAGTGCAGCCACTATGGAAATCACTATGGAGATTTCTCAGAAGCCTAGGATTCAAAGTTTGATTCAATCCAGATATTCCTTTCCTGTTTATTTTCCCAGAAAAACTGAAAAGGACATGTCACACTGATATATGTGCACCCATGTTCATAGTGCCACAATTTGTAATAGCTATATATTGGAAATAACCAAAATGTTCATCAACTGCAGAGTGAATGAAAAACACATGGTATTTTTATACAATGGAATATTACTCAGCTATAAAGGATGATCTTGAGGGCTTCATATTGAAATGGAGGCAATCTGAGAATATACTCATAAGTGAAATAAATAAGAATCATATATAAAATATCACATTGTATCTCTAGTTTAAAAAGTAGTAAGAGCAATAAAACCCAATATATGTAATTGCTATTGTAAAAATAAGAGCAATAAAACCCAAAATATGTAATTGCTATTGTAAAAAAGAGAGAAAAATAAAGTGCTCTAAAGGATATAACCTCATGTGTGTTTAAGCGTGTAAGATAGATGACCATATTACCAAGTTTTTGTTTGATCATTGAGCAGAACTTATTGCAGTCTCACTCCTTGAATGTCCACTTTGTTTGCTTTAATTTTGTAACTTGAACAACTATTTCTAAGATGACAGTATGTAACTTATCAACTAGTGATCTCTTAGTGTTTATTTTTTGAAATTCTGTACTATTTCTACCCTTTTTTCTGTTTTTCTTTTTTTTCTCTTTAAATATAATATTAAAAAAGAAAGGAAATGGAATTTTGTGGAACTCATTTTATGGTTAGATGCTCATCTAAGGCCTTCCTTTGTATCCTCCTCATTGCTACTTTGTATTTATCAAGTCATACTAATGATCCCAACTCTTTGAGAATTTTAAAGATGTTGTGCCATTTTCACTTCTGGCCACACTACAACTGCCTGTAATTTTCAAAGGAAGGAACTCTAGAAGGTAATGTTGCCTTCACTTTTATGGGATGGATAGTTCCCTTGGTTATTAAGAAATAATCCTTGACATTTGGTACTAACTGTAATCCTCAATATGCTAATTTAAGCTGCTCACTATGACACCATTTCTCACCCACAATAATGTTATTATATGAAGTGAATGATCTGTACCATGCCTCTATTTTCTTTTCCTCAATGATCTCACAGTAGGCCCAAGTCTCTATATGCATAGGGCACTGTTTTCTTGGAAGATTATCCCCACATTCACTATTACCAGTTCACTTGCTTTTAGGAAACAGATCTCCTTTTTATGGGGCTCCCCACAAGCCTATATGATTTTGGTGCCTGAGACCACTCATACATGAAATAAGGGAGTACATCAGCTTGTGAACGCTCAGCCTGGCTTCATAGAACTGAATACTGAGACAGGACTTTGTGTGTTCTCTCTGTTCTGGGAAAAATGGTTGTCTCATGTTTTGTTCAGGATTTTCACTTTGACAACTTTCCTAGCACAGGACACTTCTTTTCTGTTGATCTAGCACTCCTAGGTTTTTGTTTTGTTTTGTTTTGTTTTGTTTTGCTTGGTTTGGTTTGGTTTGGTTTGGTTTAGGTTTTTTTAGTGTTTTTGTTGGTGTTTTGTTTTGTTTTTTCCACAACTCTTTTTTCCCTCAGAACTAGTTGGTCCATCCAGCACATACTGGAGCCTCTCAGATTTGGCCTGGAACTACCAGAAACTGTATGATATTCAGCAGTGTCTATTGTATATAAGTAGCTCCCTTTTCCTTATTCAGTCTCTTCACCTTCACCTGTACCATTTATGAGGATTTCTATTGTGCTGTCTAGATGGGATATCTTCAAGAGAGAAAGAAATTTGCCCATATTCTCTGGTTCTGCAGTGACAGCCAGAGGGAGCCACAGTCTGTCAAATTCTTCATGTGTTGAGAGCAAGAATAGTTCTCTCTGACCTAAAGTTCTGGAATTGGAAGCCTCATGGCACACAGTTCCTCTGTCATTTCTTGGCAGCATGAAGGATGTTCACTTTGCTTATCTAGGTGCACTTCTGGCCACACTACAAACCTCAAACAAAAATGTCATCTCTCTAAGTCACTAGAAAAAGAGTTGTTATGCTCCCCATCTGACTTCCTTACTTGGGAGCTCATTCCCATGTGTGGCAACTGGACCACTGCACTATTTGGCCCCATATTGAGAAAATCTACAAGTGATTGACCCTTAAGATCTCATATTTAGTCCTTTTAGGGAAAAATTCATCTCTCTATGGTAATTGCATTTTTCGCTGTGTAACATACTGCTATTCACTCTGTGGGTGGCTTGGACAGAGCAGAATGCTTTATACCTGGGCAGCACTGGATCAGGAATACTCAAGGATCTGTGCATGGACAAACCACTGAGAGGCACGTTTCATCATGAGAAGGATGTAATCTTTTCAGTCCATACATAGGAATCTCACCTTGAAACTGCAACACTCCTGAGTTAAATTAATCCTTCATCAACCCAACACCACACTTCATATATTAAGATCCTTGTGTGCAAAACAGGAGTAAGAATAGACAGCAAATGACCACGGATGCCAAGAGGCTCTAGTGTTGGCAGCAGCTGCTAGTCCTTAAAAAGACTGCACTGCTTTAGTGTCAGTATTGCCTAGATTATCTCCTTGTTTTCCAGCATAGTCTGGGATACCTCTGTCTAACTTCCTAAATCACTCACCTCTAAACAAAGCCAATATCTCACTCAACTCTTGTGGAAAACTATGTGTAGACAAAGTTCATTTTGTCTGAGCCTCACATATCTCAAAGCAAGGAGGAGGCTCTATGAACCTCCATATTATGAGAGAAGTCCACCCAGCACCAGGCAGGGTCCTTACCTTGACTCTGGTTTTACCCAAGGACTTTCCCATGCAGACCTGTGACCTGAGAACTTACAGGAGAAAATAGGCTCCTCAATATGCTGACTATATCTCATGTCTCACAACGCATATGGCTTATGTGAATCCAAGATTTTTTCTTGGTACTGAAGAAGTTCATGAGCCCCCCAATATATCCCTCATCCTATACAGTCCTTAGAGTGGAATACCAGACATGGTACCAAAAAAGGATTGCATCCTAGGACCTAGAGCTCCAGACCTCTCTTAGTAGATGTGAGGAAAATGAGGGATCTATTATAAGGCACTTCTTAGGAATGAACAAGTGTATGAGGTTCAAGAAATTAAAATTTGTTTTTTCTATTTTATTGAATAAGCTTTTAAAATACATGTATAATTTTTCAGTTTACCAGAAATAGACTATAATGAATTTTATTATTCAAGAATTGGTAACTTCTTACTATTTTCTTTTATGTTTTAATTTTAAAAATTTTAGAGCTCTTTTCATTCATATCTAGAAAATCACTATGCTTAAGACATAGATCTGATATAGACATAAAAATGGCCACCAGGCATACAAAAGTGTTCACCACCGCTATCCAACAGAATAGTGAAAGTGGACTTTAGAATGGTATTTTATTGCACACCTGGTAGGAAGTCTAGTGAAGAGACAATACATTCAAAGTATATGTGAAGCAAAGGGAAATTTTTACATAGTTGGTGAGAACATAAATTACTATAAGCCATAATTGAATACTGGAAGTTTGACAAAAATTAAAATGATTTTACCATATATTTCCTCAACCTCCCTTATGCTAAAACAACAAAAGGAATTGAAATAAGCCCCCAGGGAAAGACATATTCTGATATGTTTATGGAAGCATCATTTATAAGAACCAACATATCCAAACCATCAAAGTGTCTATCGGTAGATGAACTGATATATCTCACAAAAGTAAAATGTATAGCATGCAGATTGAAGCTTTTTAATGGAAGGTTCCACAGAGTGTGAAAGCACAGTGTCCCAAATGTAACCTTTGGATAGCCCAACATTCCTCCTGTTTTTGCTGTCTGGCCCCTACCTAACATCATCATCTTCCCTCCTTATGATTTTGTATCCAAAATGATGGCCACATCATTCTATCATTTCTACTCAATTTCTCTGAGGCCTGGTAATAGAGAGACTTGTGAGTACCTCTCACTGATATGTAGTGTGTAGCCAATGTCCGCCTCTAATTTCCTGGATATCCTTCTTGAATGGATGTAAGGTATATGTCATCATTCTTAAATCCCCATTTCCCTGGTATTCCTAGTGAAGGGAAGAAATTCTTGCCATGTGAGGTCCAGAGCTCTGTCTTGGTCAATGGTAGCATAAATAATCTGGCCACCACTCTTGTAAAGTGGCATTTCCCTCAGGGACTTGCAGCATGAATTGTAAATCTTCCATCTGTTGAACTTTAAACGCCCTTGCCAAGTATGCCCACCATCCTAGGAAGCTCTAGAAGAGAGTGACAAGGAAGGAAGGAAGACATGTGGTATAAACAAAGCATATGGGGCTGCACCTGTCTTGTATGGAATGATTAGTGGTTGGTTCTTTTTATTTTGATAAATTTGACATAAGACACTAAAATCCAACAAACTCAGATTTTTCGTTTTTTTAGAAATGATACAGTTTAATAAAACAGTAGGAAATTAACACTAATTAATATATTGCATATTGTTATATTCCAAGAAGTTATTCAGTTTATAAGATTTAGAACAAAAAATTGATTAAACAATGAAAGCACAAACTGTCCTTTTGGGTGAACTAACAGATTAGTAGTATAGCTATCCGTCATGCATGTATTTACATATATATGTATAACTATATGCATATAATTTTCCTTTTTTCCTTCTCTCCTTTCTCTTATCCCAGTTATTCTTTCCTTTTGAGCACTTCCCCTTTCATTTTCACAATATCTATTGCACATTTTAGAACTTATTACTTTTTCAGGTATCTTTTTACACTAGGGAGACAATTCAGTAATTACCAATGTGAGTTTGATTTATTTCACTTATGAGTATGGTCTCATGTTGCCTCCATTTACATCCAAAAGCCTCAAGATTAGCCTTCTTTATAGCTGAGTAATATTCCATCACATAAAAATACCACATCTTTTTAAAATTTAATTTTAAAGGGGGTAAAACTAACCTTAACAAAACAGAACAGAGCAAGTCAGAAGAATACAATGTAAGTGACACAGATTTCAAAGCAAGACAACATATCTACAATGGCTACCATAATGTCTCTTGTTTTCTTCTAAATAGTCAATATCTTCACACACGATGAATTTATACTATACACAAAATACTATAAAACTGATCAAAATAGAATAATGAAGGCTTTACAGACAATACCAGACAATAGGAAAATCAACAATAGCTACACTTATGTTTCTTGTTCTCTTCAAAATAGCTCCCCATACCATCATGTATATTGAAATTAAATAATATAAACCAGACTAAAACCACTCTAAATGCAGAATAAAATCATTACTGGACTTCTCAGAATTACAATAGGAAGTCAGCAATGGATACCAAACTGTCTTTTTTCTTCAAACTAGCTGTTCATATGATCATGTATAATACAATTGATTCTTGTACAATCTTTAGGAGAAGTTCTATGCATGTACATGTACATCTGTCCTTTCTGCATTAGAGAGAAAAACAAAACAAAACAAAACAAATTAGTAGAAAACAAGAAACAAAAATGCCAAATAAATAACAATAGCAAGGAGCCCAAAACAATGATGATATAGGCCTTCAAAACAAGGTGGTAGGAACATTGTTATTTTACATTGTGATCTTCAAGAGTTCCTCAGAGTTTTTTCATTTTTAATCCAGAGATTATCACAGAATGTGAAGCATTTTAGGATAATAACAAAACAAAATTCACAACACATTCTGCAAATTATGCTATGTAGAATTAAAAACCATTATGTTTTCATACCTAATTTGACTGGTTTTCCACTTACTTATGAACTAGGATCTAATCCTATTCCCTAATGAGAGCTTCCTCCATGTCTTAACTACTTTTCTGATTGCTGAGACAAAATACCTAATGATAAAGTTATGGGATAAAAGGTTTGTTTAGCTCTCATTTGTAGAAGTTTCAGTTCATAATCAACTGGTTCTAGGAGATGATAGCATTGCACAAGAGAACAGTTAACTGTAGGCAGAAGATTGCAAAAGGAACAACCAAACCTTAACAGAGTCTTTCTGCCTCTTTTATACTCTATCTAGGATGCTGACATTAGGGCAGTACAAAATCAATCAGTGAACTGATCAAACACTCTTAATCCCGGCATCACACACTCTAGATTCAACCAACTCTGAAAAAACCCTAAATTGCATGGGGCTTTGGGGGAAATCTAGACACAAACCATAATACCCAAGAAGCTGTCATTATATGTGCAGGTGTTAAGTCTCTGTTGACCCACAAAAACCCTGTCAAATCATGAATATTTCCCATGAGCAGATACTCACTTAATATTTGAGTAAAGCACAGGCTATGAAAGAAACATCTAACTCACGATTTAGTTTCTAATATATGCTTTAATAATATAAGGAATATATACATATAAATTACATATAATTATGTTATACATTATATATATATATATATATATATATATATATAATTTAAATACCTGAAAGACAAACTAAGTAAAGTAATTCAAAGAAAGATCTGAGAAAATTTTACTTTTATCCTGTATTACTGGATACCAATCTTTCACTGCATCTCTTTTTGCTGATATCACAGTTACATTTTCACATTTACATTTTGAAGTAGCTAACCAAAGTGATTTCAGTAATTATGATTTATATTTAAAAATAAAGCAATGCTTTATCACTAAAACTGTTAAATAGCAAAGAAAGTGTGATCTGTTTTACTCATAAAATTATATTCTTAACCTAAACATTTTGTGAAAAAATCCCATTTGAAATTTGCAAGAAAAAATTGTTAGAAATCTTCTCATACATAAAAGAAACAAATATTAAGGGGCCTTTTCAAATTAAGTGAAGAATAAGGATAACACTTCAATGGACATTCAAGTAGATATATTTGCCCCTGGAACTTTGAGTGACTTGGGCAATTGGGCCATGGGTGGATGCAACTTTGGCTTTGGAACACTCTTCTTATCTCTTAAGGACTCTCTATAATGGTGTGGAAACTCAGTTGCTGTATAACAATTGACCTTGGTCAAATACTACAGCACATTCATCTTGTTGGCTTCAGCATGGGGCTTTGAAATATCACAGGAATCCAAAGTGTGGAAGAAAACTGCCAACCTCCTGGTGGTATTCCACATAATTTTCCTGCACTAGTTCTTTGGTGGGGCATTTCCTGGCATCCCCAGAGATGAATATTTTGCCCATCATACCATCTAACATGCACAGCACTGCCAAATATCCTCCTCCTAATAACAGTGCCCATATAAGAAGATCACACCCAAGAGAGCTAGGAGAAGACAGGTTATGGGAAGCAACTGCTCAGGCTGGTGTCACTGACCAGCTCAAGCAGACTGAAAAGACTGAAGGACTTACCACCTACTTGAGTTCCATCACCTCAGGACCAGTCTTTATGTCCCCAAGTTCAGGTGCTATTTGAAAATATCAGGGAAAAATTCTCAGTTGCTTTTAGGGAGAATCCTCAACATTTCTCCCTTCATAATAGTTCTGCCATTTTATATTGGTACATCGGGTACTGCATTAACATTTCTGCCTTCCTCGTCAGAAACATTTTTGTGAGCTCCTAGATGACTGTAAGCCCTTAAAGGAAGTCTTTCTTTCTTTTCCTCTGCATTTGAACCCTTTACCAGATCTTTTGTTTAAAACTATTATAGAAGAAATAGTGGTGAATTGAGTTACTGGCCACCTCTAGGGAAGGCCAGAGCTCTGAGAAGCCTCATCTGAGACAGAAAAGCAATAAAATGGGGATTTGCTTTCCTCTTATTAATTAGCTCGATCATCTTTAAGAACCTAGGTCTCATCGTGGGCCTGGCTACATTTCTCTTCTCATGGACACAAAGCTTATTCTTCTGTCCAAGGGACATGGTGGCCCCGGTCAGGGACAGTGGGAAGGACTGTGGGCATGACAACAGAGATTGGATTACCTGGAATGTGAAAATGAGATGTCCTGAGCACCTTCAGAAGGGACTTGAATTTAGTCTTCCCTGATTGTTTTAATTAGGGCAGAGTTGTCTGAACCCACAGAATATGTGTTTTCTAAGTTCCTACAGAAATGGACCTATTTATTTTTTTCTATTAGCACTTGTGTGTCATTCATGCAATTTACGTTCATTTTTGGGATTAGTTACATGTACATATTGTAACTTTCAAAAAATCCCCTTCCCTGTAAATCCTCATCCTCATTGCGTACTCCTATTCCCCTTTGCATGCTTATTATTTGTCTTAACTCATGTTATAGAGCATAGTGTTTAATTTAACTAGGGTTATTAGGTTCCCATAAATGACACATCTTTATTCTTCTTTTACCTATGACTGGAACTCTTCATTTTGCCAACCTGAAATGATATCTCAACACTTCTTACTGCAGGGGAGCTTCTGTCCAATGCCCTAATGGAGTCCTGGAAATGTTGACAATTCAGAAGGGTGCTTTCTGTCTTGGATTCCTTGGAGAGCTCAGCACTCCACTAGGCCCCTTAACTTTGGGTGCACAATGGTTTGGTCCACATTGCCTTCTATTTATGGTGGCTAAACCTATAACTAAAGACATGACCTCATTTAGGACTGCACAATGGACCAAGGTTGGCACAAGAGGATTGAAAGCTCTAAATTAAAGGATATACTTAGCAACTTAGGGATATCCTGTCTCAAAACAGACAAATGACAAACCTTAGCCTGGCCATCTAACTCAGTGTGAAGGGCCTCTGTTAAAATCCTAAAAAAGGTGAAAAAGAGGCTATCAACCTGTCTAAGAATCACAATATCTTTGGCACCCAAATGTCCTCTCCCTGTTTCTGGAAGAGGCTCTTTCAGCACTAAGTGTCTCACTTTTATTCATGTTATGACCTGGTTACCTCAGTTTAATGAGGCATATTCTACTAGGCCAATGCCTTCTTGTTCCTGAGATCATTCAGGGATTACATGAGGTCAGCTCAGTTTTCTGGTTCTGGATTGGGTCTCCTGTAACTAATATAAGATGTGGGCCAAAGGTATAGGTCTCCATTTCTTTAGATCCTGGAGATGACTTCAGATTCCTCCACATTGTCTGCTGTGGCTGGTGTCTCCAAGGATATCTTGGAAGTCCAGCTCAAAGTGAAAGCTCTTTTAGTTAGAGTTCACTTCATTAACACTCAGCAACATCAGTATGATTTTAAATTTAGACCTAAGATGAACACGGATGTATATATCTGATCCCAACACACTCAAAGCCTAATCCAGGAATGCAAGTTTGAGCTCAACCAGGGCAACACTGTTAATAAGCAAGACCATATTTCAATACATAAAACAAATCACTGTCTGAAGATGGAGTGAATCCCCAGTATCAAAAAATAAATGAGAAGAAAAAAATTAAAAGAATAAGGCCTCATTCTCTGACATCTGCAGAACCAAGGCTATTTCCTAAAAGTAAGACCCAATTTTCCCCATGTCTTTCTAGGAAAAATTACATCACATACTTTTATTAGAGCAAAAACAGGCCACTTAATGGGCAGAACTTATTCTAAGGCATGCCTCCTTTATTTATTCTCCAGATAATGTGTTTGAATGTAAGATTTTTGCCTTGGACTCCATCCACAGCCTTTTTTATTTTTGTTGTGAAACTAAGCCTCACAAAGTCCATAAATTGCCCAGGGTGAGCTCCAAATTGTGATCCTCCTTTCTCAGCTTCCTACTATCTGGGTGTCTTAGTTACTTTTCTCTCATTGAAAGAAAATATCTCACAACCAAAATAAAGGAGGAAAAGGTTTCTTTCTTACAGTTCTTGGAGGTTTCAATCCATACTCAGCTGGCTGCACAGTGGGATGGCATGGCTGAGGGGCAGCTCTTCATGATCACTGAAAACAGAAAATGCCACCAGAGCAAAAAAGAGAGCAAAGCATGTCTCTTTCCTGCCCTTACCCTGTATCCTGGCTCAACTCTGGGTGGGTGCAGCTCTCACACCACCAATCTCAGTGCTAGACAATAAACCAATCATGAATGCTGGATTCAGATCCATCCATGATTGCATAAGGCTTGGGAGAGGCATCTGAACACAAACCATATCACTAGGATTAGAGGCAAACCACATTATACCATTTGATTAGGAGAGAATTCTCCTGATCCACATTCAGGAACGCTACTTTGACTCCAGACCAATGCTAGGAATTCCCTTGGTGCCTGCTGGATGTGAGACTCCATGCCTCTTACACTGAGGTCCTTGTATTCACCAAGGAAGTGACTATGAACCAAGTTGAGCCACGGATGCCCAGGGTCTCCAGAGATATCATCAGTGCCAAGCCCTAAACACACTGGACTACTCTGGAATCAGTATTATATAGGTCCTTGTCTTGATATCCAAAGGTGACTGGGGTTGCATTGTCTACTCTCCTGAGTCACATAACCTGAAATAAAAAAGCCACCGCAGTCAATCCCTGCAAAGGGCATCTGCACATGTCCACAGTGCTCCCCTAATCTGACTCTCACAGGACTCACTGCAGAGTTAAGGCTCTGTGAGCAACCATAATTCAGGCAGAGGTCCCTGCAAGAAGAAACAAGGAACTCACCATGACACTGTTTCTACCCAAGAAGCATTCTGTCCAGAATTATGGTCTGGTCTATTACAAGCTAATATTCTGCCTTTTGATACTTTCACATATAAAATGGCCCTTTTCATGACAGGTCTCATCTAGTACACCCACCTTCTTTTGTCCTCTCTTTAGTTGTGTTTAAATCTTAGAGAGTATTGCATGGTCCTTTATAAGATAAATACTCTTTAGGATTTAAAATTAATTGGGCATTGGTTTCATCTATGACATTTATCTTCCTCTACAAGTTAGGAGCTTTTCAAACATCAGCTGCTTCATAAATATTTGGGAGATAGATTCATTTGTATGTGATGTCAAATTTATTATGATGCTATTTCTCCTGAACTACTGAAAAAACTAAGTGAATTCGGGTACAGGCATTTAATATTTAAAAAGAAATGATAAAAATTATAAATCTAAGCAAGTTGTTAATACCCTTCCATTCTTGTCATCTGCTTTAAGACCCACCAACCCTTTCGTGAGCTATTTATTTCATTACAAAATCCACATGCTCATGTAATACTGTCTTGTAGTGTAATGTCTATATGACACTCTGCAATGTGTATATTATTTGTATATTAACAATTGATTAATTCCTCAACATGCAAACTCATAACTCAGAAAATACTTTTCTTAATAAAATAATAAACATGTACAAAATGCTTATGAATTCATGTGAAAAGATCTGAATTCCCTCTTTGTGATTCTCAAAATAATTGACAGAAATTTTTATTATTCCCATTTTCGGAAAGTAGGGACACAAAGAGCAGTTAAGCAATTTGCTAAATTCATGTGGCTAGGAAATGGCAGAGACTGGATACAACAGTGAATGCCTGCTTACAGAATTCAGTGTTTTCAGTACAGCATTTGTCTCCACAAACAGTGCAAGGTAAATATGCTTCATAAACTGCCAGGGATTTATACTCTGGTACAATTTTTGTTGTTGTTGTTGTTGTTAGTCTGTTTTCTGTTGCTACAAATACAATATTATGGAGTGGGTAATCTGAAGATAGCAGGTTCGCTTTGGCTTATGATTCCCACTGAAAGCCTCAAATAAACATGTGGTGATAGGTTTCTTGCTGCCAGAGTCCTGATTCAACACAGGCCATGACGTGGTCAGAGATATGCTATTCAGCTTTCACCAGCCCTGTCTCTAAACACCATGCTGTAGTTGGTTTAAATTTCCATGCATACAACACCTCAGAATGGGAACTAAGCTTCAATATACAAGTCAAAAGCCATGAATCATTCTTTTCAGGACAAATGCCAACAAAAAGGAACTATTCTATGAGTTGAACTTTAATTTTCATACATTTCATTGGTGAACTAAGACATCATTTAACAATTGTTTATAAATTATTTCTTATTTTTATCAATTTTATTTTCCTTCTATAGCATCTACATTTGAAATATCCAATGGGTTGTAACAATTGTAAATCTGTGAATATTTTGAGAATTACTTATGCTTCGTACTGAAAACAAGTAAGTATATAACAAAATAAGATGTGAATTTCTTGAAAACACAGCTACACCTTAATCTCTTATGTGCAAACATCTATTGCCTAATGAATAGCCAAAATATCAGCATTTTTACACACTACATTTTGTCATCATCATCTGTATTGGCAGATATGGCTCTGGCTCACATTGTAGATCAGCTTGGAACATTTTGGAGTTTTAGTGGCAGAACCACCCTTCAAACCCTTGCTTAATAACAACTGGTCAAAGCCAACTCACATCCCTGAGTCCAAAGATAACATGAAGAAGTGCAATTTGCTCATGGCATGACTATGAGAAGCACTGCAACATAATCTGTCACAGAGTATTTCACTACCAATGAATAACATCTATCTGCCTATTCATATATGTGTTGGCGGAAGTGCAAAGTGTATCTGTCTATACATGCAATCTAAAACACTCCTTTTATTTCCACCCTATCACAAGAAGTGTAGGCATGTCTACATTTTAATCCTGATTAAAGTGACACTTACCTTTCCTGCCAAGCAGGAATCATTGCACTTTCAAAGTGTGTCCTTGTTGTTTCTGTTATAAAAGTAGTGTTTTACATGGCTGCACAGATATTCCTGTCAGTAGCAGGATCCTACCTGCCATAATTTTCCCCTTGGCCTTGGCTTTGGTTCATACTTTGCTAAAACAATCATATTCCTATGCAAAATTTCTTGTTTTTTTCATATTATTAGCTGAGGCTAAATGTCTAGAAATAGAGTTGTCTGAAAATCTATTAAAAGCTCTTTAGATGTAGTGACAATCTCACTTTCTTCTTTTACTATTGTTATGTATTATTAGTTAAATTTTTGTGTATTTTACTTGCAAGAAATGGTATCATTTCATTTGTTTATTGCTATAGATGAATTTTTAAAAACACATTGTCTATTTAAAATTTTGCTTATTCTTTCCTTCCTTAGTCAATTACATTATAAAATTTCCCACTTTTGGAACTTCACAACTCGGAGCACTACTTAAATATTTATATTATAAACAATTATAGCCAGAGCAGTCCTTAGCAATCATCCAAACATCCCTTCTCCTGGCCTGATGACAGTGACCTAGAATTCTCTTTTCTACTAACTGTCTTGTTGTTAGTGTGCACAGTTCATTGAAAACTTTGAATGACACTGAAAACATTAATTTCTGCTTGCTGTTTGAGAACATGTACCTAAACTTTTCTTTTAAACATTATCTAGACCAGCAACACCCAAGAGAATTTTAGTATGAGCTACAATTATAACCGTAAATTTTTTACCAGCCGCATTAATAAAAAATATTGAAACAGGTATAGATTGGCGATAGCAACAGGAATTTGGGTCAGTTAGAAAGAAGATCTTGTGAAAAATTATAATGAGGAAGGTGATTTGAATAGAGCGTAGCCAGATTGTTGCTGATAATAAAGAACAGATGAGTGGGTAGGGACAGTGTGGTCCTTTGTTTGTCCATGTGTGAGTGGGAAGGAAGGGCAATAATAGGTTGGGAAAGAAAAGGCAAGGCGGTAAGTTTCACTGAAGACTTCGCTGTTTCACTGTGGCTCCACCCACACTTATGTATAATACTGGAAAGCCAAACCACAAAACTGCAGTACAGTGTATTGGGAAGAATGGAGTCTACACACACACACACACACACACATGCCTGTAGAAAACAGAAGTGAGTTTGCAGAAGAGAAGTTGCATCCCATTGAATATAATCACTATGTTCACAGCACTTGTTTTGACCTTAAGCCAAATTTTCACATGTCTCCTCTGATATTAGGGACCTCTGTAGTTCATTCCAATCACCTACCAGATGTTATGGCACACAACAAAAGCAAAGAGCAAAAGACAAAATAGAGGTGCAGAGAGAAACTGGGATTACCAGATGTTCACAGTGAACAAAAGACCACAAGGCAGCCAGAAACTTGGTATTAATTGATTAAGTCTGTATCAAGGACAATGGGTGAAGGGTAGTTTGTGTTTCTGGTAACAGTAATGGTGAACTATGATGGGCTAGCAAGAATGAAGCATTATTGCAAGGATAAGACAAGGGGCAATAAGGAAACCATAGTTTCCCCAGATGCCTTATCATCCTCCTAGGCAGCTCTTATCTTGTCCTCTGAGTGCCACAGTGTCTCTAGCCCTAGGGCTTTCATCTGTGGCCAGAAGAAAGTGGGAAATTTCCCTGATCTAATCTGGCTCAAAGGGCAGGACAAAGATATACTCTAGATTCAATTCATCATTTGTTGTCCCTAACACTCTGACAAAGCTAACCATTAATTCTGGCCAGAATCATCTTATCCCTAAAATTCCCATTTTCTGTTTTCCAATAATCACATCCACCTGGATACCCAATAGCATCCTGTCATTTAAAAGACCCCCACTGGCCTTATTCACCACACCATTTCTTCTTCTCTATCCCTAACTTTTATTGCTACCAACTCTTCTTCCTCCTTTATTTTCAATTTCAGCTAAGATGAACAGCTACTACCTAGCCAGGCAGCCTTCAGAAACCAGTCATTTTTGAATTTACTATACCTTTTCACAAAGTGCTCCACTTTCCACATCTCAAACTTGTCTTTTTGCAGTCCTCAAATTCAAGCCTGGATCTGATGCCATGTCCTTTCTTTTTCTTGCATTTACTTAGGCTGTTTTCTTAGAATTTGTTCAATAATATTTGATGAACTGAGCAAAAAAAATGGATTCAAGTACCAAAATGTAAAGAATGGCTTCTTGTAGAAGTATCTGCCTTGACAGAATAATCCCAAAATGAAACAAACTGTTCAACTAACAAGAATTCTTATGGGAAACTATCACTTAGATTGAGAATTTGAACAGTTCCATTTTAAACCCTAAAGCCTTTACCTTGGATTTGAAGATTCTGGCAATAAGATCATGATATGGGGCACTTTCTGCATCAGACACTGAGCATCTGCAATAGTCTCTCACTTTAGCAATATAGTGTGCTGTTTTCATTAGATCATCTCTTCTGTGTAAATATTTGCACTTTGGCCCAGTGACCTACCACCAGGTAGTTCTTCACAGTCTTCTCTTCTGACGCTTTTCCTGGATTCCAAGGAAAAAACAATCCACACTTTCCTGCCTTCTCCCTGGCAGGAGAGAGTTACAGCTCCCTGGAGTTTCTCCCCTGCTCTGTGCACCCTTTCTGACATTAACAGCCCTTTCCATGCATTTAGTTACTTTATGATAGAAAAGTTTAGAAGCATCTTCATTCCTCTGGCTGCTTCTACTCCATTTTTACAGTGTTTTTAATTAGATGGGTGAGCAAACTTTGTTTGGCATAGAATCTACTAGTTCTTGACTTATAAATCTAAAACTACAGAGAAAGTTTTCTTTTTAAATCACCTTGATATTTGTAGGAGGATTTTAATGGAGTGTTTTATTTGAGATTGGCCACTGAGCACATTTGCTAGTGAATTAATGTATCTGGGTAATCAATAAACAAACACTCACTTCTAAAATGTACACTAGGAAAGACTGAGGAAATCACTGTGTAAGCAAACATCTACTGAGGCTGAAGTTCTAAAAACCCTTCTTAGAGTTTTTCACAGGAGTCAAAAATGTTTCATTGGCTGACATGACAGCTTTGAATGCAAAGCAAGTAATGATAATGAGAAGAAAAAATTCAACATGTTTTCATTTCCTCTCTCTTTGTTCCAGGAGAAAATCCTGGATTTTCAGTTTATTTAATTGAATCTGTTCAAATGTTTGGATAAGTTAAATCAGGTGTAGGTTAGCTATGATTTTGACAATGTACCCAAAAGTAGGAGACAACCTGAGCTTACTGAAATCATGCAGATCATTATAAAGGATCATGCAAAAAGCTGCTGTTAGCTGGCAAATGATGAAGACTCCTTGTGAAGATTTATAGTTTAACATTGAAAATTAAGTGTGATGCTATATTTGAAAGACATCACTCATATAGTAGAGAAATTTCAAATAAATTTCTGTTGGTTTCGAAGCTCCTCCAAGAAACAAAGAAGGTGGTTGTCCTAACTCATTGTGGTAGTTTTACTTTTTGTTGAGCATGTGCTATACAACAACTTAATGGGAATTCTGAAAGTTTTTATGTATTTCTTTGGTTTCCTTCCTGAGCCTAGTGGAAGACTACATTCTCAATCCACCTATAGTTAGGGTCATGTGAGTAACCATTGCCACTGAAATGGAAGTATGTGTGTCACCTCCAGGCCAAGGCATATATGAGCAAATCTGCCAACTCTATACTTTTTTGTTCTATTCAACAGCAAACATAAACAACCCATGTTGATGTGGGAAGCCACATGAAAGAGCAACCTAGATCCTCAGAACACTTGAGAGCACCTGCCCTTTAAGAATACAACTTTTGTTGTGTTAAGCCATTCCAATTTCAATTGTTTCTACTGCATCATTTAGCAATGGTTTTAACCTAGTCATGCACAATTACTTGTTTTTGTTAGCTTTACTTAAATATTTTAATTAGAAATGTAATAGTAGTAAACATAGTCTTTTCTTAAAAAATTAGTGCAAATAAATTGCAATCATCTCTCTTGCAAAATTCCTCTAATATTTACCCTTACTTTCACAAATAGCAATGTGGTATAAACCATTACAATGCTGACTCAAGGTTTTCCTTGTGACTAGATATGCTATAAAATATATTGGGTTTTTAATATCTATGAGTAATAATGTGCATATTGTTTTACAACTTTCTCTTGTAACGGCAAAACAAATGCTGAGTTTCTGTGACAGCACACATACACACACACATACACATTCACCTCACTTTTTTAGCTCTTTTGTTGAATTTGAATGTGTATATTTGCCATAGTTACCAGGTCACCTGCTGATGAACACAAAAATTGCCTTACATTTGTTGTTACGATTTATAGAACTAAAATAAGTGCCTTACCACATGTGTTTACAAGTAAAATTGCATTGTATCTTAAAAGAAAGACACTGAAAAGTACAAACTGGATTAAAGTTGAGGTGTGACAATTACAAACTTTCATAAATACTGCTAAGCTTTCAGTACACAGTCTATAAACAAAGTCATGTTAGTACAAGTTAAAATCTATGGAAGTAAAATGCTTCTTGGGCATATGATAGTAGTAATCAATTAAGATTTTGTTTAGCATGTGTTTAAAACTATGTCCTAGTTTTCTCAATTCATGTATCTTTTTTTCCTTAGTTTGAGTAGAAAATTTACTTAAGCCTACACTCATACAAACTGAAATTTCTGCAGTGCTATCTGGAATAGCAGAACTTCTCTAGATATGCCTTGATACTCCAAAATGTCAATAAAACTTTTTTCTTTAATTGGAAGAACAAGATTCTATCACAATGAACACATGCTAGGAAATGGTTAAAGGCAGGATAGCTTCAGTTAGCAGGGCTTTTCTTGAGGATTCTAGGGAGATCAATTTTCTGTGTCCATAAATGAGAGCTCATATGTTAAACAAGATCAAAGAACTCTTACAGCCAGCAGACAGGTTGATGGATCTAGAGTTCATCTTAAGGCAAAGTAGGAACCAGAAGAAAAGAGACCACTGAATGTGTTACAGGAACCAGTAAACTTCCATAAGTAAATTAGTGTTGTGCTAATGGTGATTATATTCAATAGGATGGCATCTCCTCTTCTACAAACTTGCTCTGCCTCTGCACAAACATGTAGATGTGTAGACACCACTCTTCCTCATAGGCTGTACTCCACTGCTGATACTTGGTTTTCCAGAACTGTAGAAATATGGCCCAACCTTCCCAACTCATCATTTTTGCGCACCATTTCTGCCCATCTCACTCCCACTGGGATGCATATAGTTTTTACTTATTTTCACTCACATGCTCCATCTCGAACAAATCTGATAAAGATGTGTAACTTCATTCATTTTAAGATGACATGCTCAAGATGCTCTAATGTCAGTTTTTGCTTTAAAGACCTGAAAAGAATAATTCGTGTCTGGGGCTCACAGTGCTATCTGCCATCAATGGGTATTCATACTTGAAATGATGTGATTTTTAAAAAATGTGTGTTATGCTTGAGCTCACCTGATGACCAGGTCTCAAGTAGAAATATTTGACTATACCTTTTGTAACACAGAATAATCAGACATACAAGAAACAAGTATATGTTTCCTTCCATTTATTTTCTGTCATGATTTAAAATACTATAACACATTTTATATGAACTTATGTTGTGTTATACTTTTTGTGCTACTGGGAATTGAGACCAAGAAGCTTCATAACTATCCCTTTTAGTCATTGTTTTTCAATTTTGAGCCATGGACTAGCTAAGTTACCTAGGCTGACCTTGAACATACAATTCTCAGACTCCTAAAGTAGTACTAACTCTACATTTGCTACAGTGAATATCTACTTGTGGTGAATCCTTTTAGCTTTATATTTTGAAAAAAAATCTCCTTAACCTTTGTTTATGAAGATATATTCACTGAGTATAGGCTTCTAGGTTAATATTTTTTCTTCTACAATGATTTATTGGTATTCACATGATCTTGTAGCACACATCATTTCTTGAGAAGAAATCTATTGTTATCATAATCTTCACTCCTCTGAAATGTCTTTCATTTGCATTTACCCCCAATAGTTTTTTTCTCACAAGTTTAAGCATTTTGGTTACAGGGTGTCCTACACAATTGTTTTCTACACATTTCTTGTACTTCAGGGCTCTTTTAATATCTTGGATCCATGCATTTATAGTTGTCACTCAATTTGGGACAAACATTGGTCTGCTTTCTTTTTTTCCAGAAATCACTGTAATTCTTTGCTGGATGTCCAAGGCCATGAACACTTTGTTTCACATATTTTACTTGGTTTGGTATGGTCACTTCTAGAATGACAGAAAAATGTTTTTCCATCTGATGAAAGCAAATGATGACATAAAATAGATTCTTAATATTAAAAATTTGCAAAGTTAGTCTTTGTGCTGGTCACAGGATTAATACAAAGTATATGCTATAACAATATTCTAAACATTTACCAACTCTGTGAAGTATTGTTTGTAATGTAATCCATTTGTATTTCTGTTGTCATCTCAGTAGTTCAGGCCCTTGATGTCTAAAATAATGCAATGATTTTCTCTAGGATTTCATATTTTAAAAGTGTCTCCATTTAATCCATTGCAACAGATGGTAAGTAATACAATAACTAACATCACTAGGTTGTAGATTGGATATGAAACAGACATTGACTTAGATAATTAATACTCCCTGGGTATGACTACAGAAGATAATTGCCAAATGAGAGCTCAGGGTCCTACTAAACTTACTCACTGTCCAAATGGATTCACTTATCAAGCAGTTTTTCAATCTGTGAAAAGCTCAATATCTTTGATATATAAAAGGAAATGATTAAGAACCATAATTTTTGAACATGCCAAACTTCTTTTCTTATTCTAGCTTGCTGCACTGTGGGTCTAGTCCTTGAAGTAATATAAAATATTTTGTTTCACCCAGGTTCCTAACAAATGTATTTGAAAAATAATGGCATACATAATAAATATTGTAATAAACAACATTCACAGTATACCATAGAGTAAGTCAAAATTTTTTTGTTAAATTTCTTCATGTATGTCCTTTATTGATAAGATTTCTGACAAAATTATCAAGCTATTTAAATGTAGAGAATGCAATGAAGTTTGTATGATCTCTCTTGAGAAATTTTGATTATTTCCTTGAATAGTTTTTAAAAATTACTGTCCAAAGAGCACATCTGATTAGGACATATAAAAGGAAATGTATATTATATTTTGGTCCAAAATTCATTATAAAATATTTTGACCCAACTAATTGTCAAATACCTTGATTTATCATGAAATTTACATTCAGGGCACACTGCATGCCCTTTCTAAGAATATGGCCATAAATGATGTGGTAATTAAACACTATAAATATAAGTCTTCTGAATTAAAATTTTACCAGAAGTATAACACATATTTTAAGTTTAAAATTTTCAGACAGAATTGTTAGATATCTGGGTGGTTTTTTTTTTTTTTTGTCTTTTTGAGACAGGGTCTTGCTATGTAGTTCCGGCTGGTTTTGACCTCACTTTGTAGCTCAGGCTGGTCTCTAACTCACAATGATCCTCCTGCTTCAGCCTCCCAAGTGCTGGGATTACAACCATGAGCCACCATGCCCAGCAGAATTGTTAGATATCAAAAAGACCTATACAATGAAATATAACACTAAAATTATTTTCACTCATTCTTCTTTATAAATGTAAATAGTAGAAAGCTTAATATTATAAATGTAGCTCACACTAAATTTTCTCTTGGACAATGTTGATGCATCTTGTTTGCACACTAAAATTTAGGCTAGCTTTTTATCGAAAACAAGGAGACATATTTTTAGTATTTTTTATAATTTTCAAAGAACTCAGAAAACCAACAATCAGAAAGTAAGCAGATAAGAGAATAACTTCTAAGTCCCCATAATCAGCCAGAAGAAAAGTGGTTGAATGATTGCTGAGTCCAACTCTGGCAATAATTCCATTTGATCTAAACATTCAAACAATTCCCTGAGTTGTGAAATTTCAAACATTGGAAATTTTACAATGTATGTAGGTATTCACAATGCACATTATGGGGCCTATGAAGGGCCTAACTAGCCACCCAAACCTGCTGTTGAGCCTCAGTGCAACTCATGTGGCCCAGGAAGGACCTTCTCAGGGACCCCAACTAGAAGGGAGCATTGGTGTGCTGTGCAGGGCCTGGGAAAGGTCCACCAAATGAATTCCACCTGGCCAGGGAGACCATACCACCTGGACAGGCAGCCATCACCAACTCAGGAAGCAAAAGGGACTTTGAATTTGGCTGCTATGGATACAGAAAATGACAAAATGAAAGAACCAAATGCAATCTTTTTTGTCATTTTTTAAAATATTATTTAAAGAGGGGGGAAGCAAAACAGAAACAAGGGTAGAAACAATACAGAATTTCAAAAAAAAATAAACAGTAATAAATCACTATTTGATACATTACATATTGTCTTCTTGGATACAGTTGTTCCAGTTACAAAATTAAAGCATACAAAGTAGACATTCAAACAGTGAGGCTGCAAACAGTTCTGTTCACCGATCCAACAAAAACTTAGTAACATGGTTATCAATCCTACACACTTAAGTATACATACAGTTATCTCTTTTAGAGCACTTTCTTTTCCCCCTCTTGCTTTTTTTAAAATTGTTTTATTAAGGAAAAAATTTTGAAATGGAAAAAGGGTAGAAACAATACAAAATCTCAAAAACAAACAAAAAACAAAAATAGTAACCAGTAAGTAATCACTAGTTGATAATTATTTACTTTCCTCTTAGATCCAGTTGTTCAAGTTACAAAACTAAAGTCCACAAAGTGGACATCCAAACAGTGAGACTGCAGTCAGTTTTGCTCATCCATCCAACTAAAACTTTAGCAACATGGTTATTAATTCCACACACTCAAACATACATGCAGTTATATGTTTTAGAATATTCTCTTTTCCTTTTTTCCCTTTACAATAACTATAATCCATTCTCGTAAACTACTTAGAAGTTCTACACATGTATAAGTCTCTACACATATACCTAGCCTTTCTGTATTAGAGGGAGAAACAAATCCAAACAAGTCAGCAATACAAATTCCTAGAGAAACATGAAATGAAAAGAACATACAAAAACACAACATTAGGTGATCTATGGTAGTCACTATGATGTCTCTTGTTATTTTCAATAAAATTGTCTATATCATCAACTGTAATATAAACTTAGCATTGCTTTACATTATTAATAAAATCTAAACATTGGAGACATTGTAGGACTTAAAAGGCAGATAACAATCAAACCAGAATGGGTATCCTATTGAATCCTGTCATCTTCAGAGTACTTGCCCCTACTCTCAGACTAGACACTCTCAAGCATACCAGATTCAAATAAAATCAGTCAAGATAAAACAGTGATATAACCAATCTTCTCTGTTTTATCTCTCCCATGCTATTTTTCTGTTGTTATTTCTTTACTTTTCTCCTTCATTCCACTGTCTGCCCCTTCCTTTGAGGCCTTTCTGCCATTATTCCTGGAACCCTGGTGGTTTTCTTCTCTCTCTCTAGAATGTCCTTCAGTATTCTTTGCAGGGTTGGATTCATGGTCACAAACTCCCCCAGTTCCTCTTTGTTGTGGAAATATCTTGTCTCTCCATTAATTTTGAGAGACAGTTTTGCAGGGTATATCATTCTGGGTTGGAGGTTATTTTCTTTCAGGGCTTGGAATATTTCAATCCAAGCTCTTCATGATTTGATGGTTTGCATTGAGAAGTCTGCTGTGATTTTGATGAGTTTTCCTTTATAGGTAATCTGTTTCTTTTCTCTGACCATTTTTAATATTCTGTTCTTGTGATGGATTTCTGGGATCCTGATTATTATGTCTGGGTGTAGATCTGTTTGGGTTGTAGCTGGCTGGAGTTCTATATGCCTCATTTATCTGAATTTCACTTCTGTTACCCATGTTTGGGAAGTTTTCCTTAATTACTTCTGTGAATAGACTTTTTATTTCATTTATATTTGTTGTTGCATCTTCATTCACATATTTTATTCTTAAGCTATAAATCCTCTTGTCATCTTCTAGCCTTTGTATCATTGCTTTCTGGTTCCTTGTTATTTTTAAGAGATCCTTCCTTTCATGATCATACTTTGCAAATCTATCTTCAAGTTTTGAAAGTTTGTCTTTAGTTTCTGTAAAAAGGTTTTGCCAGGTTTCAATGGAGTTTTTAATTTACTGATATTCTCTTTGGATCTGTTTCATATATTCTAGGTTTTGTTTATATTCTTCATCAAAGGCTTCTCTCTTTTCTCTGGGTTCTTCTATTCTTTCATTTGTGTCTACTTGAGGCTTACCCAGGACTTCTTTTATTAGTCTTCTTATATCTTGCATCACCTGAGTTAGGATTTCAGATTTAAATTCGATGATGAGGTCACAGATGCATTTCTTTATTTCCAATGAAGGTGTCTCTGACATTGCAGGTTTGTTGCTCTCAACCTCCTCTGCATTTACCTCTGTTTATGCAGTTTGGGACCTTTTGCTCTTTCTCTGCCATGTCATGTTTTTGGCCCCTTTCAGACGGGTGGGTGGTGGAGGTCTCAGGGCCTTTCATTTTGCTTACAGTTTTTCTGCAGCGCACTTGCTAGGGAAGTACAGCCCCTCAGTCTGCCCCAGATCTGTGAGTTGCACGATGAGAGCTGGCTGTGCTTCCTGCTTTAGCTCAGTTGGCTAAGGCCCCACTCTGTCAACGTGAGGTTGTGAGTTCCATCCCAGAGGCAGCAAAAAAAAAAAAACATTAAATTTGGGAGACTGCAAAATGGCTGACTGAGTGGCGGCACAATAAGATAGCTTCTCTGAGGAAAAAAAAAAAAAACAACTCAGATGCTGGAATCTGGCAACATGGAGAAAGCCAGACAAAAGGAGAGGAATTCTCATGACCCAGGAAGAAACTGAGGAAAAAGAAAAAAAAGAAAGAAGAAAAAGAAGCACGAACAGAGGGCTGGAGCTGGGCAAGCCCCGATCGCTGTACTGGCATGTCTTAAAGTCAGGTGACTCAAAATCGAGCTGAGATCGCGGCCCTTCTCATGGGGGTTGGAGAACTCCAGACCCTCGGCTGGGGGAGGCCCTGAGATGGAGAGTGGAAACAGCCAGTCCAGCTGCTTGAACTTCGGTGAGTGACAGGAACTGGAATCCCCAAACCGGGAGGACTGGCTGGGTGACATTTTGGAGTTGGGCAGGGCCGGCTTGAATCAGGGCCCTAGGCAGCATCTGCTGATGACTCCTAGTCCAAAGCAGATTGGTAGGATCTGCTCAGGCTGGGCCACTCCCTTGGTTGAAACCCAATAGCCAGGGACGAAGCTTTCCTGGACCAGTGGCATCCCCAGGGAACACACAAACCTGTTGAAACATAAACTGGTTGACTGGTGAAGGAGGAGGAGCCAAATGAAATCTTAAACATCCAGCCCAATCCAAACTTGTCCAGGAGACACAATCACAGAAGAAGTGTAAGTCACACACCTGAAATTTCTGAAATGATAGCAACTGAAGAGATAAAACAACTCAATGAAGTTGTAAACAAAATCAGATTACAAATAATCTAGCAGGTAAAACAAGAAATGATAAACATATTGAAAGAAATGCTGAGCATATCTTAAGAAGGCATAGTTAAAAAGAATGGAGAAACTTGGAAAATGATGGAAACCTTGAACAAAAAATATAGGAAAGAACTAGAATTTATGGAACAGATTCAAATAAGTATCCAGGAAATAAAAAATTCCATTAAAAGCTGGCAAAACCACTTGAAGGAATGTGGAGAGAGACTTTCAGACCTTGAACACCAGATTGAAATTAGCAATCAGGAAAGAACTTTTAAAAATAACAAGGAACTAGGAAATAAGGATTCAAAAGTTTCAAGATGATGCAAAAAAAACCAATATTAATTTAACAGGTGTGAGGGAAATAAGATTCAACAGAAATGACATAAAAAAGAGTGTTAAAAGAAGTAATAGCAGAAAATTTTACAAGAGTGGGAAAAGAAATTGAGATAAAGATAAGTAAAATATATAAAACTTCAATTTGCCATAATAAAATTTAATCCACACCAAAGAATGTAATACTCAAGATCCCAGAAATTCAGCACAAGAACACAATGTTAAAAGCTTTTAGAGAAAAGAAGCAGAACACCTGTAAAGTCTATGAGATTCACAGAAGATTTCTCAACAAAATAAAAGCTCATGAAGTGAAGTATTTCAATCTCTAAAAGACAACTTCCAATCCATATTGATGTACCCTAAACAACTGTCTTTCAAAATTGATGGTGAAATGAGATAATTTCTGGGCTGGGGATTTAGCTCAGTGGTATAAGTGCTTACCTTAAAAGCATGTGGTAGTGAATTCGATCCCTGGTACCAAAAAAAAAAAAAAAGATAATTTCCCCAAATCCCCACTAGCATTTGTTATTGGTTGATTTCTTCATAATAGCTTTTTTTTCTCAGTACTGGAGATTGAAGTCATTACCTCACACATGCCAGGTAGGCACTTGTGCCACTGAGCTAAATTCCTGGCCTAATAATAGCCAATCATTCTGGAATGAGATGCAATCTCAGTATTATTTTCATTTGGATTTCTTAAATGACCAGTGATGTTGAACCTCTTTTTCATACATTTATTTGAAGTATCTAGTTCTTTATCTCAGAAGTGTCTATTCATTTCAGTACCTATTTTTGTATTTTTCATTACATTTGGGGTGTCTGATTTTTTGAGTTCCTTATATATTCTAGATCTCAGTCTTTACTTGAGAAATGGTTGGACAAAATTTTTCCCACACTGTGGATTGTCTTTTCACATTATTAATGGTTTCTTTTCCTGCACAAAAGTTGTTTAAGGGGATTCCATTGTTGATTCTTTGTATTATTTCCTGTGTGATTGGGGTCTTGTTCATAAAATCTTTCCCTATATGTATTTCTTCAACAATTTTATCTATCCTGTCTTCCAGAAGATTTACTTTTTATGTTGTAACATTTTGATATTTGACCCATTTGGATTTCAGTTCAGTGCACCTAAAGATACGAGTCTAGGTCACCTATTCAGTATGATTCTGGAAATATTAGCCAAAATAATAAGAAAAACAAAGAAATAAAAAAATAAGGATGGGAAAGGAAGAAGTTAAATTATCATTAATTGCAGGTAGCATGATATTCTACATAGAATACTCAAAATACCCTACCAAAAGATTGCCGGATTTAATTACCTAATTCAGTAGCATAGTTAAAAATAAAATTTCACAAATAATAACCTCTTAAAAGAGTTACTAAGAGAACCACATTTTTTGAGTTTTTTTTTACTTAAAGAGAAAAAAACAGAAAAAAGATAGAAATATTACAGAATTTCAAAAAAAGAGTAGGAAATCCCTAGTTGATAAATTACATATTGTTCTTTTAGAAATAGTAGTTCAAGTTACAAAATTGAAGCACACAAAGTGGACCCTCAAGCAGTGAGACCGCAAACAGATCTGTTCAACAATCCAACAAGAATTTAGTAATATGGTTATCAATCATACACACTTAAATGTACCTGCAGTTATATCTTTTATAGCACTTCCTATTTCCTCTTTTTTACAATAGCAATTATACATTTTAAAAATTTTATTTAAAGAGAAGAAAAAAAGCAAAACAGAAAAAAGGGTAGCACAGTACAGAATTCTAAAAGAAAGAAAGAGAAAGAAAGGGAAAAAGAAAAAAAACACTAAGAAATCACTAGTTTATAAATTACATATTGTAATTTTGGATGTAGTTGTTCAAGTTACAAAGTTAAACGATACATAGTAGACATTCAAACAGTGAGACTGCAAACAGTTCTGTCCAAAGATTCAACAAAGATTCAGCAATATGGTCATATGTTTTACACAAGCAAACATACATGCAGTTATATCCCTTAGAGCCCTTTCTTTTCCTCTCTTTTTTACAATAGCAATTACACATTTTGGTTTTATTACACTTATAATTTTTATTTACCTTTTACACCAGAGACACAATATGATATTTATAAATATGATTCTTATGTATTTCACTAATTAAGATAGTCTCAAGTTGTTTCAATTTACCTATGAAGGCCTCAAGACCATCATTTTTATAGCTGAGTAATAATCCAGTGTATAAAAATGCCACATCTTTTTCATCCACTCTGCAGTAGATGGGCATCTTGCTTGTTTCCAAGATTTAGCTATAAACAAATTGTGCTGCTATGAACATGGCTGCACATATATCACTGTGATATGAACTTTTCAGTTCTTCAGGGAAAATACCAGGAAGGGAATAGCTGGATTAAATGGGGCTTCCAATCCTAGTCTTCTGAGAATTTTCCATATGGATTTCCATTTAACTCAAAAGTAAATTTATACACTAAAAGTCAAAGGATGGAAAATAATACTCCATATTTTGTCATTTTCACTCTGCCTGATATTTTCTATGTGTAGGAGGGGATCACACACACTCTTTTCAGACTCACCAAGGTCTTACAGTTAGTTGGAGCAGTTTTTACTACTGGCCCTATTTACCCACTGTACACCTCTATTTTAGGGGCATGCTTGCCACACTGACACAGTTATTCCACTGCAGTCCAAGGTTCTCCACCTGGGAGCAAAGTTCCAAGTTTTTTCACATTAACTGTAGGCTGCTGAGGTCTTCTGATTTTCCAGGTGTGAGGGTGGGCCCAGAAGAAGCAGTCCAGGGCAGTTTTCAGCCTGGGGCGTGCTTCCACGATGTTCCTGGTGGCATGGCGGGCCCACAGGAGAGGTCCCAGTCAGCTTACCCCTGATGAGGGCTTCTGCGATGTTCCCAGTGGCAGGGTGGGCCCATGGGGAGATTCCAGGCAGCTTACGCCTGACGCAGGCTGCTTTGATCTTCTGAGAACCACATTTTTTATTTTTTAATTTTAATTTTAATTTTAATTTTTTTGGTACCAGGGATCAAACTCATGACCTCGTGTTTGCCAAGCAGGCACTTATGCCACCAAGCTGATTCCCCAGCCCCTGACATAATATAATATAATATAATAATATAATATAATCAAAAAATGATTATAATATAATCAAAAAATGATAAAATAATCAAAAAATGAAATACTTAGGAATTAGCCTAAAGAATGTGGTAAAGGGCATTTACATCAAAAACTGCAGTACACTGAAAAGGAAGTCAAAGAGGAAATCAGAAAATGGAAAAATTCCCCTTGTTTCAATATACTGAAAATGTCTTTACTTCCAAAAAGATATACTGATTTAATGCAATCTGTATGAAAATACACTTTTCATACCTCACAGAATTAGAGAAAACAATCCTCAAGTTTATTTGGAATGAGAAGAAACCTAGAATAACAAAAGAAATTCTAGGTAACAGAGGGAATGCAGGCAAATATATATAAATAATGCTACCATTATTAAAAAAAAACTCATACTAAAAATAGAGAAAAGTTTCTGCACTTCAAAAGAAATCACCAACAGAGTGAAAAGAAAACCCACAGAATGGGGAAGAATTTTAGCTAGCAACCCCTCAGACAAAGGACTTATATCCAGAACATATAAAGAATTGAAAAACATCAAGCCCCCCAAATTCAAAGACCCTCTCCAAAAATGGGCATCTGAGATGAACACACAGTTCTCAGATGAAGATATACAAATGGCAAATAAATACATGAAAAAATGCTCACCATCACTGGTCATTCGAGAAATCCAAATTAAAACAGCATTGAGATTTCATCTCACCCCGTAAAGAATGGCTGCCGTCAAGAAAACATAACAAATGTTGGCGAGCCTGGGGGGAAAAAGGAAAACTCCTCCACTGTTGGTAGGAATGTAGACTGGTGCAACCATTATGGAAAAGAACAGAATACTAAAACTTGTCAGAGAAAACAAACAGATCTACTAAAAAGGAAAACTTATCAGAATCACAACAGACTTCTCAACATGAACCTTCAAATCAAGAGGGGTGTTGTAGTCAGAGGTTGTGCAGAGAACAATTAGAATTATGACATGGAATTTACTTTATTTTTATGATGGGCACTCAGGGTTAACAGAAGAAAATGCAAGAAATCTATCCACAATACTAAAGAGAAAGAATATTTAGCCAAGGGCCTGAATCCCACAGCAATGTTCCACATGAGTCCGGATGAAGACCCAGAGCTCATGACAATGCCTCCCATGAGTCCAACTGGAGGTCTAGAGCCCACAAGAAGGACTCATGCCAGTCTCTTTTATGGATCTGTGCTGGGAAGGCCCAAAGGTCAGTGGTGGAAACTAGGAAGTCTATTCCAGCAGGGTGAAGGAGCTGTGCTGGTAGGTTGATGGTTCTATGCTGGAGCTGAGAAGTCACATTCACAACAAAGACCAGGGCTGTCCTGAAAAGCACCACAGCCATCCTCAGCAACATGGAGGCCCTGTGCTCCTCCAAGGACAAGCACAGTCGAGTACATGACAGGAAGCCAGTGTGACGAGTGTATCCTGGAGACCAAGTAGCACATATTTTCCTCTCCGGAGCCAGGAATCAATGCTCAATGTGAGGACAAGAGCTTCTCCAGGAGAACCCAATGGCTCAAACAGCAACACGTAGGTGAACCCACAATGCCTCAACGCATTAACACACCAATGCCTAGCCTTTCCTTCTCCATGTCTCTATTTATGCTGGCAACTTTCCTTAGGTGAAACGTCTATGCTCAGAGCCATGCTGATGTAATCCATCTGGCATTAAGTTGACCACCAGTTTTTAATCCATAACAAGGGGCATGGAGTGAAGTATTTCTTTTTGGGGTTTTTTTGGTAATGGGGATCGAACTCATAACCTTGTGCTTGCCAGGCAGGCGCTTAAGCCACTGAGCTAAATCCCTGGCCAGAGTGATCTATTTCTAGTCCATAAAGAAAACAACTTTCAATGTAGATTGATGTACCCTGCAAAATTGTCTTTGAAAACGAATGGATTAAACAGACACCTCAAGGACAAAGAACAACCAAAAAAATTCATGTCCAACAAACCAACACTACAGTGCTGAAAGATACTCAGAAATAGATAAAAAAGACAATAATTCCAAGTATAACAGCAGAAGGAAACCACTGAGCAGGACAAACAAACAGAGAGGAAAAAGTAAGGAACAAACAACAGAAAGATAACATGACAAATATAAGTCAATACATATCAGTTATATGCATCAATGTAAGTGGCTTTGACTCACCAATAAATGAAGCAGACTAACATAGTAGATTAAGAAACAAAATCCAATAATATGCTGTGTATAAAAAACACATTTAACTCAAAAGTAAGTTTATACACTAACAGTCAAAGGATGGAAAATAATACTCCATGTGACCAGAAACTTGACAAAAGCAGGGTTAGTTATTCTGCTTGCTGACAATGTAAACATCATACAAAGGAGAATCAAAAGAGATAAAGAAGGTCACTATGTTCCTGTTAGGGAACAACTTAAAGAGGAAGAGATTACAATAAAAATATATTCATACACTAAATATGGTAGCACACAACAAGACAATTCTTTTTTTAAATTTTTTTATTTAAAGAGAAAAAAGCAAAAAAAAAGGTAGAAATATTACAGAATTTTAAAAAAAGGATAAACAGTAAGAGATCACTGGTTGATAAATTACTTATTGATAATTATTGTCCTTTTAGAAATAGTTGTTCAAGTTACAAAATTAGAGCATGCAAAGTAGACACTCAAGCAGTGAGATTGCAAAAAGATCTGTACAACAATCCAACAAGAACTTAGAAATATGGTTATCAATCCTATACACTTAAATATTCATGCAGTTACAAAGACAATTCTTTATAGACATGGAAAATCAAATAAGCAACAATACAGTTATAACAGGGGACCTTAACACTACATTGTCACAAAGAGACAGTTTAAGAAAACAAAATATTAGCAAAGAAATAGCAGAGCTGAATCAAATTTGGGAACAAATGAACCTAGTAGATGTGTACTGAATATTTCACCCAACATAATCAGAATACACATTCTTCTCCACTGCATGTGGGTCATCCTCTAAAATAGACCATATACTAGCCCACTGAACATGCTTAAGTAAATGCAAAGGGATTGAAAAAATCCTATGCATATTATCTGAGCATGGTGCAATAAAATTGGAAATTAATAATAAAAAGGCAGGAACCCTCAAAACACATGGAAATTAAATAACACTCCCTTAAACAACCAATGGATCACAGAACAAATTAAACACTATCTACAATAGAACAAAAATGTAAATACAACTTACCACAACCTGTGAGACAAATTGAAAGCAGTCCTCAGAAGGAAATTTATAGCAGTAAATGCCCACATCAGGAAAATGGAGTGAACACAAATTAAAAAATCTAATGCAGCACCTCAAACTTCTAGAAAAAGAAGAGCAAGTCAAGCTCAAAGCCAAAAGAAGGGAGGAAATTATAAAGACCAAAGCAGAAATTAATGCTAAGAAAACAAACCAAAGAATTAATGAATCAAAGAGGTGGTTCTTTGAAAGAATAAATACAGTTGATAAACCCCTAGCCAACCTTATCAAAAAGAGGAAAAAAACACTCAAATCCATGAAATAAGGAATGAAAAGGGTAAAATCACTGCACATCAATGTATACTTTGAAAACTTTTACTCTCATAGGTTTGACAACACATAATAAATGGGCAGATTCCTAGAAACATGAATTATCAAAGTTGGAACAAGAAGATGTAAATCTGCTGAGCAACCCAATTTCAGTTAATGAAATTGGAAACTTACCAACAAACAAAAGCAGAGGTCCTGATGGATTCTTTGCTGAATTCTACAAGTAGTTTAGTGAAAACTCAATGCAAACATTCCTCAAACTCCTTAATGAAACTTAAAAGGAAGCAAGTCTTCTTAACTCATTACAGGAATAAAGTATTACCTTGAAACCAAAACCAGAGAAAGACCCAACCAAGATGTAAAAGACATCTAGATTGAGAACTACAGTACTCTGAAAAGGGAGATTGTAGAACATATTAGAAACTGGGAGAATATTCTATGCTCTTTGTTAGCAAGAACCAATATAGTGAAAATAGCCATACTTCCAAAACTGTTATACAGATTCGATTCAATCCCTATCAAAATTCCAATAAATTACCTCACAGAATTAGAAAAAAATCCTAAAATTTTCTTGAACCAATACAGTCCTAAAAAAGCAAAGGCAATTGTGGGCAACAAAGGCAAGATAGGGAGTATCACAATCTCTAACTTGAAATTATATTATAAAGCTACAGTCATAAAAACAGTGTGGTACTGGCAGGAAAAAAAAAAAACATACCCGAAGACCAATGGAACAGATTAGAAGATGCAGAAACAACTCCAGAAACACTAAGCCACCTTACTTTTTTGATGTTGTATGCATTTTATTGACCCGATGGAATTGTACAAGCTGAATTTGTACTGAAGAATGTTATGACAAACTCTGAATATTATGAGAGAACTTTCAATTGATGAGTAGAAATCAGCCAAAGAAATGGGCAAACTATTTTTTCTTCTATCAAGACAATGCTCCATGTTATATGTTATACAGATCTTCTATTCTTATCAAGTAAAAACATTAATGTGTGTTCTCATTTGCTTCTTCACCAGATATGGCATCAGGTATTATCTGGCTTTTCCCTGACAACAAAATGATCATGAGAGGTAGATGTTTTGAATGAATTTGGGATATTGAGGCATCCAAAATGGCACAACTAAACACATGAAAAAGGACTTTTTAACTGCTTTAGACAGCAGCAAGAATGAAGGGATAAGTGTCTTCAAAAAGAGGGAGAGTATTTTGAGAGTGATTAATAATAATGTGTCTCTTCCTGCAATAATTTTTTTAAAAATGTAAACATTCATCATATATTTTAATCATATTTCATGTACCCCATTCTGTAATAGCACTTTCACTCATTTGCTCTTGATTTCAATAAGTAATATCTTACCTGATTGTATTTTTCAGCATAAAATTTAATAATCAATAAATACTGATGAATACCAATAACACTGGGACAATATATTTGAATAATCTGAATTTGGGAAATACTTGATTTCCTCCTATATGCAAAGGCAATAAAAAAATAGAAATCTTGAGTATCAGTAATAAATAATTTTGGAAGGAAAGTAGCTATCTTATTCAATTCAGGTTGCTATAACAAAATAGTGTATAATTTGTGAATAATAGAATTTAATCCTCAAAGTTATGATTTCTGGGAAATACAACATCAAGGTATAGGGAGATTTCATTTTTAAGGTGGTACCTTTTGCCTTGTCCTATGGAAAAGAAAAGACAAACAGTTTCTCCTCAAATAGGGAAGAGGAATGGAAGGCAAAAAGACTCATTCTTCATAGGTTGGTGCCAGTTCAGTGTCCTCAGATGGGAGAAGGAAAGAAGTGATCAGACAGCTCTCTAAGCCTCTTTATGAGAGCATTTAACCAGGATCTCACAGCTTAATCACCTCCCCAGCACCCCATATCCTAAGACTGTAGTTATGAGGGTTCCTATGAATTTGAAAAGAGCACAAATATTCAAATCATGTGATTCAACCACTGTCTCCACAAAATTTATGTCATTCTGAGCTGCAATACACATTCATTCTATTCTTCTGTTCCAAAACTCTCTACTCATTCCAGCATGCATTTTAAAGTCTATGTCTCACCTAAATTTCTAAATCAGGTATGGATAAGACTCAAGGTAAATTCACCATGAGGCATATTTTCCACTAGCTATGAGCTTATGAAATCAAACAAATTTTGTGTTTTCAAAATTCAACCTTGGGACAAGGATAGCATAGACATTTACATTCATATGAAAGAAATAGGCAAAGGTCCTTAAGTGAAGAAAGCAACCTTAACTTTTGCCACTTGAGAATAACGAATGATTCCATGTACTGCCTTTAATGCACACTGGGTCAAGAGTTGCCTCTAATGCTCTGGAGGATGCCACACACATTTTTTTTCTGGGCCTGACCTATACGGCAGCTCCCATGATTTGGAAGTGAGTGCCAGCCACTCTCCCAGTCTGCAACTGGATCATGGTAGCCCTATAGTTATTTAGGTCTAAGAAGTGGCCCGAACCTCAAGGCTGCCATGGACCTTTCCCTAGAGGAGGTTCTCTTTTGCATCCTACTTCTAGGACAATGCTTTCTTTGCCTAAGCCTGAAGTAAGCCACTTTATTTTTGACAAAGGTGCTAAGCACATTCATTGGAAGAAAGATAGCCTCTTTAATAAATGGTGCTGGAAAAACTGGCTCTGCACATGCTGAAAACTAAAATTGGATCCATAACTTCCACCATGCACTAAACTAAATTCAGAATGGATCAAAAATCTAAATATTTAAACATAAACAATAAATCTGCTGGAAGATAGAGTAGGCAAAACTCTTGAAGACATTGATTTAGGCAAAGATTTTATAAACAAAACCCTGATTGCACAAGAACTGTCCCAAAGAATCAATAATTGTTTTCTCATCTTATTTAAAAAAAAAGCTTTTGCACAGCAAGAGAAACCACCAACAGAGTGAAGGCATATCTCACAATGTGGGAGAAAAAGTTCTCCAGCTGTACTTCCTATGGAGGATTACTATCAAAAACATATTAAAAAAACTAAAAAAAAATCAGTCCTCTCAAATTGAAATACCCAGTCCAAAATTGGGCAGCTGAGATGAATATGCACTTCTCAGATGAAGGAAAATAAACAGCGACTAAATATATGAAAAAATATTCAACCTTTCTGGTCATTCAAGAGATACAAATTCAAACAATACTGAGATTCCACTTCATCCCGAAAAGAATGGTTATTATTAAGAAATTAAACAATAAGAAATGCTGGACGAGGTGGGGAAAAAGGAACCTTGCTCCACAGTTGGTGGAAATGTGGACTGGTACAACCACTGTGTAAATCAGTGTGGAGATTCCTCAAAAAACTAGGATTGGAGGTCGCAATTGACCCAGTTATTCCTCTTCTGGGTATCTTCCCAGAAGAATAAAAACATCATATCAAATTGATATTTGTGTACCCATGTTTATAGCAGCACAATTTGTAATAGCTAGGTCTAGGAAACAGCCTAAGTCCCCATAAACTGAGGAATGGATTAAAAAGATGTGGTGTTTTTATACAGTGGAGTAACACTCAGCTATAAACAGGGACAAACTTGATATTTTCATAGGTAAATACATTTAACTTGAGGCTCTAATCATTAACAAAATAAATCAGACATATATGTGTAAGCATCATATTGTATCACTAGTGTGAGAAGCTGAAAGTAACTATATACATAAAAGATAGTGAAGATAGCTATACTGCTGATTTCTCTGGGTTCATTGAAGAAAAAGGTTTGTGCTAGTATTGTTTCGACAATTAAATGCAGATAGTTTGTACTCTGAGTAACTGTTTTGAAGATAAGAATACACAATGTATATACATACTTTTGCTAGCCCTTTATTATTGTTTTGAAATTTTGCTTTATTTTCTCCCCTTTAAAACAAAATAAATTTTTTTAAAAAACCAGAAAAATTCTGTGAAGTAAATATTCCTTTCATATGGTGATTTTACTTTCAAGGGAGAAATTTTAAAAGGGGCTAGGGACAAAAATAGAAAAAAATAAAAAGTATTAGAAGCAAGGATTGAGGTCAAAAGAAGTTTATGCAAACTTTGAGAACTGATGAAGAATACAGGAGGAAAAAATAAAGAAACAGGAAAAAAACAAAACTAAAAAAAAACACAGAAAGCTAGAAACAATGTTCTCACTCATATAAAATAGGGATAATCAAGAAAAAAGAGAAAATATAGAAAAAATAAAAAAGCAAAGAAAGGAAATAGATAAAGCCCCACTTTAGAGTATGCCTCTGCTGTCTCTGGCACACAAAGGAGGCAGACATCGTCCAGATCTGTGTTGGTTGATTCCAGCAAGATTTCAGTTACATTATGGTGGAGTGGTGGATATTCTCAGCAAACCTGAGCTTTCTACTTCACTGAAGTTCAGGCTGATCTTGGTTTCTGAATATGAAGCTGGGACTCTAGTTTTCAAGACCACAGTGCACCAGGTACCTCTTTCTTGCTTGAATTCAGCTCCCTGATGCAGAGTGTCTCCCATGGCTGCACCTTGCTGTGACACTGGGAGCCCAGAGATGAAGCTAACCCATTGCAGCTCTGAGTCCTGGGTTCAGTTGGCCTATTTCCAAAATTATGACCAGCCAATCACTCTCTCCTTGGGACTTTTGTTTCCAAATCACGCAATAGCCACTGCAGTCTACAGCATATATTGCTCTGTTCCACTGGTACATTTCTCTGTGGAGGCCTCTGGAGTCACCTATAGTCATTGTGCCTCTATAGGTTAGAGCCAGCACTGTCACACTGTGCGCTGGGATTCAGGGGGAAAGCACAGTTTGCCAACACCCTCTTCTGTACTGAGATCACTTTATTTGCTCTCAACATGGGCTCCAGTTCTCACTTCAGATCCTTGCTGGGACCTGAGTATCTGGCTTCTTCCTTCTCTTTTCCTGGTTACCGTATTCTGGGGGTATAGTCTCTGAATCTCAGAGATTCATATTGTCTTCCCAGAGACTTCTCTCATTTTCCCAGAAGTCTGAAAAAAAGTTTAAAGGGACAATAAATATTTTTAAAAATTCAACTACAGCCATGAATAAATGAAATGAATACCATTTCTTGTATGTAATATATAAAAGATTTTAAAATAATATCTAAAACTAGAGAAAGGAGAAAATGAGATTTTTCACTATGCATAAAGAGATTTTGAAAAATATTTTTAACAATAGGTAACTCTATGTCTAGACATTTAGCCTTAGATAATAACATGAAATAAAGAACAAATTTTGTATAGGTAGGTGTTTGTTCTGGTAAAGCATAAACCAACCCAAGGCCTAGGGAAAAATCATGACATGTAGGGCTCTGCAACCGACAGGCACTTCCATGGAGTCCTGTAAAACATTTCTTTAATAACAGAAATAACAGGAGAACTCATTAAAATTGACATGATTCCTACTTTTCAGGAAAGATAGTTGTCACTTTAATCAGGATTAAAATGTAGACATGCACACACTTCTTATGACAGGGTGAAGATATTAGGGAAAATTTAGATTGCATGTATACACAGATACATTTTGCACTTCAGCCAACATATATATGAACAGGAAGATAGATGTTATTTATTGGTGAATGAAATACACTATGATAGGTTGAATTATTAATTCAAGTTCTTAACCTTTCCCTACAATGCAGTGCTCCTCATAGTCACATTGTGAACAAATTGTACTTCCTCATTTATTATCTTTGGGCTTAGGGATGCGGTTTGCTTTTGACCAATTGTTACTCAAGCAAAGGTTTGTAGGGTGCTTCTTTTACTACCATTAGAAATTGTTCCATGAAGACTTCAGGTCTGAGTCAACCTACAATGTGTAGGTAGATCCATATTTGCCAATGTAGACAGTGACGCCAAAAAGGAGTGTGTTATGATGCTGAGATATAGACATTCACTAATAGTTGCATTAACATCTAGTTGCATTTAAAAGAAATTCACATCTTGTTTTACTCATTCTTAAAATACATTCACAGATTTTAAAATGCTGTAAACCATTGGACATTCCAGTTGTAGATGTTATACTGCATTGGCAAGCAGAAAACCCGAGATGATATCCATGACTTAGAAGCAGATTTATTTATGTCAATGGCCACTGATTGGGATCAAACCCAAAATATCAGTTTGGGGTTTATATTGCATAGGCAAACAGAGCAGAGCCAGAATGGTTTGTCAATTGTGGATGGGTTCATACAATGTGCACCATAGTGATCAACTATGCATCACAGTGACCTGCCATTTCTAAGAGACAATAGCAACTGGAACTGAAAATATTGCCTAAGCAACTAAAAAACTGAAGTATACTGACTGAGGGAGGCATTTTCTGTTATAATACAAATTATACATTGAGGAAAATAAGAAATGATTTACAAAGAATAAATGATGTCTTATTTCCCTAATAAAATGTACCAAAATTAAAGTTAAAGCCACAGAATACCTCTTTTATGATGACGATGGTATTTGTCCTGGATTAAATGATTCTTGCCTTTTGATTCATGCATTTATGTTTATGTATTTATGTATTGGATGGATTGAAATTTAGGCCAACTATAGTATGTTATTTAAAGATGGGGCTGTGGGTTAGTTGCTGAGTATGTTTAGATGAAATCATAAGGATAGTATCCCCAATAATTCAATTCTGGTGGCTATATAAGGAGAGAGAGGGAGAAAGAGACAGAGAGGGAGAGAGAGAGAGAGAGAGAGAGAGAGAGAGAGAGAGACTATTGGATGCACACCAACATATGTACTCCTTGTCTCTACTCAGTATTCTTCCAACAAGAAACTCATCATTCCGTGTTCTTTCTAGACTTTCTGTGAAAACCATAAGCCAAAATGTACCTGTTGCCTTCACAGATTACCCAGTCCATAATATTGTATTTATAGCAACAGTACAAAGGATACAGTACATGAAAATAACAAAAAAGTACATCAGTGTATACATCCCTTACAATTTACTATTTTTAATATAGTTTATGGATAATTTTTATCTCTCAATACCTAGAAAGCCAATGCAGTACTTAAAAA